>PVKE010005417.1:0-23725 GCA_004027555.1 Craseonycteris thonglongyai
TCTCTCTCTCTCTCTCTCTGTCAAAAAATAAATAAATAAATAAATATTAAATAAATAAATAAATAAATAAGCGGCTAGACTCTCAAACCAGGACCCTCCCTCTCTTTTTGTTTCCGGCTCTTTAAAACTACAGGGAAGCAGGGAAAAAAAGAAATCTTATCTTTGCAATTGTTGACACTTCTGTTTATGTATATGATCGATACCTGTGTATGCTTTATACCGTATATGAAATAGTATCTCTGCCTCCAGATGGCATTACCAAATTATAGTGTTTACTTGACTTTAAGAAGTTAATGGCTTAAATGAATAAAAACCCGAGTTCTTTTCAGGATCATGTGATCTAGGAAGATGTTCACTAAGGCTGGTTTAAGTTTTAAAGTCTTTGTTGTCACCAAGGTTGAAAAGATAAAAAGTTGCTTATAAACATCTTCAGAAGTAATGTTATATATGATATTACCAAAAAAAACTTAAGCTTCTAAAGGTTACAAATGTGTTTATAAATTTACCAATGGAAATGCTAACTTTTGCTTTTCAGTTGTCAGTAGAAACTAAGGTTCTGAGGGTTATGAATGGCAATTAATATGGAGATTTTGCATGTAATTAAATATGTATGTTTTAAGAAGGTATAAGGTATGGAAACACATTTTTAAAGAAATTGAAAGAAAAAGTTTGTCTTGAGGAGAGTTATTTCTGAATGAATGAAAGGAGTCAAACTAAGAGAAACAAGGAAGTTGTAGGTTTGTGAAGGAGATTTTATGTATAGTTGGGCTGGACAACATCGAAATGCTGAATTAGGCAAGGGTTTCTTGGACTGCCGATCTGCTGCTGAAAGTGAAAGATTTTATGCCTGAGAAAAAACAAAGACTCTATACCTCACCAAAATAATTTTCTATGTTTTGTATTGTCTCAATTAGGATTTTAGGCAGTTGGGCTTGATGTTTTGCCTCACCTGGTAGGGTATTATAATTATTCTAATTCATTGTTTGTTGCATTCCTAATGAAAAGGTTCAAATCATATCGAAGGCCAGGAAATTTGTTTCAATGTCTTTAGCAACTGAGACAGGGATAACTAGAAAACAAGGAACAGTGGTGTAGCCAAAGATAAGATCACAGAAAGGCCAGACTTCACCACAGTGATAGATGGGGCAAAACCTAAGTCACCTGAGGGCCACCCCAGCAACCCCAGAAGAGGAATTACCATATGAAGGAAACTGCTTGGGGTGCAGAAGCCCAGACCTCTGGAGTAAGGAGGGCCCTACTCCTCCAAAGCAGCCACTCCCTTGTGCAAAACAAAGAGGCACTGGAAGAGGGACTGTCCCCTGTTCTGATGGGAGCATGGATCAACTCCTCCACAAATGTCTGTGGTTAACTGACAGGGTCTGAGGTGTGCAGCAGCTCCCCAGAAGACCACTATAATGATGGAAAAAAGTGTGGGTGACACTTGATATGGCAAATAAGCCTCTTAATTTTATGACTAATAATAGAGCTATTTACTCTGTCTCAACTGCTCACTCTAGACCTATTTTCTAGAAGCTGCTTGATTGTAGAGATAAACAGAATGCTTGCACTTGGGCTGATATTCAGCCTGTTTCTTACCAATAGCTTGTAGAATAAGACAATCAGATTTTTAGAACTCTAGAAAAGTAGCAGGTATCACTCCGTGGATACACCACATCAGGGTAAAGAAGGCAGCGGCTGACAGGAGACCCGGAATATGGAAGGAGACAACCTGCCCACAGAGCCCTTGCGACCCACCCTGTGAAGGCTGAAGGACGACTGCGCTGCTTTGGTCACACTGGGAGCTGACCAATCTATGTGCAGCAGAAAACTGAGGATGACGTCTTATCAAGATGACACTCCTACTCCTTGGGACCTTTCTTTGTCTTCCATGTGTACTACCCCTTGTCATCTGGTCTGCCACCTCCCCGATAAAAACTATAGTAGAAGGAAAAAACGCTGATAAAAACCCTCTGCTCTGGAAATACCAGCCCCTAAGCCAGAAGCCTGAGAAAAAAAGATGACACTCTTTGACCTGAACTTGGGTCCAAGCATCAAAGGGGAGAATGTGGCAGCCTGGCTTGGCCTTGCCACCCCTGGGAGATACCAGCCCCCCTTCCCAGGACATTCCCATTGATGAGACATCCCTGAGCCCTTGCATAAGCCCCTTACCCTAAAACTTAGTAACTAATCAGTGATCTTATTAGGAGAACATATACATGTACAAGAAGTAACAGACAGTGTAAAACTGAGTGCCCCGCCGTCAATGGGGCTCAGCCTTTGGATGGTAGTCCCCTGAACTGGTTCTGGCATCAATAAACACTGCTTCCTGCCTGTCACCTTGGTGTCCGCTTCTCTGTTTGAGAATCCAGCAACAACATCGCAATCCCGGGGTCCAAGGACCCAGTCCCAGTCCTAGCCCTGGCCTGTGCAGACCCACATGCTGAACTGGGGTGCGCCTCCTGTGCCAAAAGCCCCCTGCCCACTCCTGCCTGGTGAGGCCCCGCACCCACCTGTGGAATGAAACCATGTGGAAAAATAATGACGTGCAACTATGGAGACTGTTCTGGGCCCTCCCAATTCTCTCTGTCTCTCTCTCTCTGTCAAAAAATAAAATAAAATAAATCCAATCTTAAAAAAGTAGAATTGGGCAAATATCTCAAGTATGGTGATGTCAAGGTGAAATATATTTTCAGCTTCCAAAATGCTTTCCTTGTGGTACCAAAAATAGAAATTTTATAAGTATATATTTCCATTATTCAATAGTTAAATGACATTTTATATGATTTTATCCTCTTAACAATGATCAAACACAGAGTCTAATAAGTTTGATTATAACTACAATTATGGGGAACATATAACAGAAAAGCATATGACATTTTTTTAAAAATGATTTTAATACTGTGGAAACTGAAGAGGCTTTAGAGTAAGCAAGATTTCCTCCACATTAATTTCATCACTTATCTGTGATTTGGCAACATAACCCCTATTATTCTCAGTCTCCTCTTCTATAGAAACAGACCTTTGTTATGTGGGCTCATAATTTTTTTGAAGATTACAATGACATAACAGATACAACATACCTGGGAATTTGTCGGGCATAAATCCTAGGTACTCCATTAATGGCAGTAGCTCTCTTATGGTTCTTAGAGGAAGACAGTGGAGGTGAAAGAGTGTCTGTCTTAGATATCAGAGGCAGCTTTATAAAGAGGGTGGCAATCCAACCTTTCACTATGGTTTGGAGTTTAATAAGTAGTTTTGGAATGGAAAGCATTTCCAATGGAAAAAATGGAATATGCCAAAGTTCCAGGTGAGAAATCAAGAGACAAATTTGAAGTAAATAGTTCCATTTCATAGTAAAAGAAGAAAATGTGGTATAAATTAAAGCCAGAGCAAGTAGGGCTTTGAAACCATAATTATCATCAGTGAATATTTGGTGACTACCTACTACATACAAGATAATAGACTAGGTTATAAAGAAGATACAAATTTCAGTTATATTTGATCTCCTGAACCCTATAAGATTACAAGCTCCTTATGAAGACTAAGAAAATGAAAATACACCATATTTTTGTGAGATAGAAAAATGCTGTAAGTAAAAGCAACAGTGTTTATAATAAAAGAGGAGTGTCTAATATTCTTGCCAAAATCTCTTCTGCAAAGTTAAAAGGACACCTCAACTTTTGGCAGTAAATATCAAAAGAAAGTAGTCTGTATTGGCAAATTAAAATAGTTTCTCAAATCAAGAGTCAATAGTATTAATAAGTCATGAATAAATGATTTATTTTGTTGCTGAAAACACAGATCCATACTCATTCACCATAGCTCAGTGAGAAACCACACTTAAAAAGATGTAGAGCTCAACTTTAAAGAAAAGGTATTTCTGTCATGATTACTATCACATTTTCATATTCTTCTAAATACCTCAGTATAGCTTTATTAACTACTGAGTTCAGATGGCATCTCTAATAACTGGTGGCTTTATTTGTTCAGATGAAGTGACTCAATTAAAAACATAATTAATAAAACAGCATGCAGATTTTCATGTTCACTAATATACTGCTAAGCAAATGAAGACTGCCCCATATTAGCACATATGTGGGGGCAATGAAGGAGGTAGAGGCTTCTCCGGCCAGCATTGAGCACCCACTCACAGAAGAAGCTTGTCTACATTTTCCAAATGTCAAACACCTGGAAAGTGAGAATTTCGAAGAGGGATCTAAATTTGTTGATTGGTCTATTGCAGAGTATTAAATTTGGGTCAGAAAATGAACTGATGATTACTTTTAATCACAAGGAAATCACAGAAAGCCTTTACCAGGTAAATCTTGATTGTATCTGAGAATCTGTACCAGATTTCTCAGTTTAATACCTACAATTATCAAAGACCTTGCAAAGAATGAGATTCTATTTACAATTCAATGCAATTACCCCCAAAAGCTACCATACCTAATAAGCAAGTTCAGTAATGTTGTCGGATATAAATATCAAGTATGTAACTACATATTTGCAAAATATATATATCTGTCGAAGGCTTTTTATCTAGGATACATAAAAAACGTATAATTCAATAGTAAGAAAATGCAATAAAAATGTAGACAAAAGAATTGAATACTTTTCAAGGAAGATACACAAATGGCAAATAAGCACATGAAAAATGTTCAGCGTTATTAGGAAAACCTTATACCCACTCAACTGACCAATCATAGCAAGTGTTGACAAAGATGTGGAGTAACTTTAACTCTTATAATCTACAGGTTGCAGCCAGTGCAGAAATCATCTTGGCAGTTTCTCAAGAATTTAAACATAGGGGAAATCGAGATGGTTTAGCAGGTTAAGTGCTCACTTTGCAGCCCCAGGGACTGAGAATTGAATCCCAGCCCTGGCCCGTGTAGACCCATATGCTGAACTGGGGTGTGCTTCCCATGCGGAAGCCCCCCAGTTTGGTTCTCACCCCTTCAGTTCAGCCCCCTGGCTTGAGGGGGCGTGGCTCCCATGCAGAGGCCCCCAGCCCAGTTCCTGCCCTGCACAGCCCCCCCCCCACTTGTGTGGAACAAAACCATGTTGAAAACTGATGACATACAACTATGGAGACTGCTCTGGGCCCTCCCCCTATCTCTGCCTCTCTCTGTCTCTGTCCCTGTCTCTGTCAAAAACAATAAAATAAATCTTTAAAAAAAAGAATTCAAACATAGACCTATCATACAATCCAACTACTCTAATTAGGCGTTTGCCTAAGAGAAGTGAAAAGTTAGGGCTACACAAACTTGTAAACAAATATTCATAGCAGCTTGCTTTATTTATAATAGCTAAAACTGACGAGTGGTGTTTATTCCAGGAGGTAACTGTCTTAACCATTGAATGCCATTGAATGCCAGTGTATTTCACCACATTAACAAAATAACAGAATGGAAAAAAATCATAGGGACATCTCAATAGATGCAGTAAAATAACTAAATCAAATCCAACACTTTTTATGATGAAATTATGATGCACTAAATAAAAAACAACAACACTATAATAATTGTTTTTATAATAGGTCTGTGTTCATAATCACAAAGTTGACTAGTAAGTTTAAAATACAAAATGCCTGGTTGTATTCTTACATACAATAGACTCTCCATTAGCTGGAACTCAAGCAACTGGCACTCTCAAGCAACCAGCAAAAATTATAAAGAAATAATACTACACTCATCTGGCGCAGGTGCTGGTTAACTGAGAGTCTACTTACATTTATCCAGCATCTACCAATCCCCACAGGTGCTGGTTAATGGAGAGTTTACTGTACTTACTAAGATTTTATGCCACATTTGGCTCTAAACTTTCTAGAAGCTGATGTGAAGAAAGAATACTATAAGAACCACAGTCACAGAGTCCATATTTAATTATCCATCATGTTATTTGTGTGGTAGAGGAAAGCTATCACTGTATGTAAAATTTTAACAAATTAAAACGAATACCATGGATTTAAGGTCCTGTTTCTTAGCTAATATGTATAAAGAGTGTATCCAAACAAAACAAAACAAAACAAAACAAAACAAAACAGAATATTGTAGCAAAATCTTGAACAAACTTTAAGTAGATGGCTGATTATTTATGATTCTGAACTAGAAAATGGGGGTGGGGGCAGTGGTAGTATAAAAGCAAAATAGAGAGTTGAGAACTAATCGCTCTATCCATGGCTATTTTATCCAGGATTCAAAGTGTCTAGCATCACATAGGCTTTGGGGAGGCCTTCAAAAATGTTTGAGATATGAAAAAAAAGTGTCTCTAAAGCAATAAAATAGAACATTAATATTCAATAATGGCTGCAAAACAAAGTACTGTCAAGTTTGTACATATAGTACTTAGCAATAGAAAACTTCACTGGATTTAAAAACCATCTTTAGATTAGATTTTTCTCACATTGTAGGAATGACTGAATAGAGTTAGTGATAGTTTGGAAATCAATTCCTTGAAGGCAAATAATTTTCCAAAGCAAAATTATAAATAAGTTTGCCCCTGCAAAGTGAGAGTGTGTATATGCGTATCTCCTGCAAAAATATTACAGAAGTCCCTGACTTTATATACTCGTAGGTACCAAAGTAGATGTGGCTGCCTGACTTCAGAGCTCTAAGCTTCTCCTCTGTAAATAGTTTAGCCCTTATACTGGGTTAGGGTGGAACAGGAAATATCAGAGCCTGAAGCCTACCCTCTCTAACCACCCTGCTCCACAAGTGATGATAATCCCTTCCTACAGTTCCCACACTACTAGGAAGTGTCTAAATGGGTACTAAGCCACCGCAAGGTAAAGATGTGTATTTTCTTAGTTTAGCTTGCAAAGGCTGAGCTATTAATGCATGGTTCTGCACCAGGAACAAAACCCTAGACTCATCAAACAATTGCTCAGGAAGCCATTTGGATTGAAGTTAGCCTCCTCTTCAAGAACGGAAGAGCTGAAACTTGCCAGCTTTGATTTGCACGCCTTTCAGCTACTATTTCCAGGCAATTCAGTTCATACAACTCCAGCTTTTATTTAAGGCTGAGCTCATTGACTAAAAAAATAAAGAACAGGGGGGAAAAAAAAAAGACAAGAAAAGAAATCAAGGAAAGGCTTAGTTGGTTATGCAGAGTGTTGCTTTGGGAAAGGAGAAAATCTTGTTAGAAGACCTGCAAACTCACTTTGTTAGGAACCTAGTGACATTGTCTAAAACCAGAAAATTACATCAGGTTAGTTTATAGTATCAAGTGGCCTATTGTTTGGTAGGGACACTTGATATTATAAACTATTATAGACTCAGCCCCTCCATTCTGTCTGTCTCAGTCTTTGAATTCTTCATCATGCTTTTATCAATAATGAAAAGTTTGCTACTAAAAAATCTGCTGAGAGAAATGTGATTTATTGTAAATTAGCAATATTAAATGCTCACTCACCTTGTCCTCTAGAAGCTCACTTTACTTTTCTGCTAAGCTATTTTTACCTCATTTCCACCATCCTGCTCTCTCATACACATGGTTCCACTCATGTTCCTTTCACGTGACTTCTTGTATGCAATGTTGGTAAACGAATGTGCATATGAGCATCAGTTCTGATAATGGTGTGTGAGAATCCATTGCTTCTTGTGCCTTTGCAGATCCTTTGAAGTTCTTCTACATAGTTTCCATGTCAGAGAAGGAGGCTGTTTCATTGTTTTCCTTCTTTTCTCCGGGAGCAAATGCACCACTCACTGAACTCCCTTTTTTTCTAGAAATAATTAGCCAAAGGGGTAAAACTACTGTTGACATTTATAGAGTAACCAAGGGATCAAAACGGTTCAGTCACATCAAATAAAGCTGTATGAGAAAGTGGCTAATAAAGGTGATCTTAGAGCCCTAGAATATCTTGGTTTCAAGACATTTTTACACCTTCGGAAAACACACCTCTAAGTAAGATAGTGAAGTTTGAGTAAGACAATAATATTCTGAGGTGGATACACTGTTAAATAACTACCATTCCAGAAAAGTCAACCTGGGGGAAATTCACAGCAGACTCTCTCTTAAATATTGTGGAAAAAATTGTATGTATAATTGAAAGAAAAACATCAAAAGGATTCTAGTTAAATATATAGGCCACATAAAATTAGGGCAAATGTGAAATTATGGTGATGATAAAATCAAGATTAATTATATTCTCAGTGATCTACAATATTAACTTGAAATTAATTAAAATGTAACAATGAAAACTGTAAAATCCTGCATTTGAATGTATTGAAATCAGTAATTTAAGTAATAGAAGATAACTTATTTCATAGTAATTCACAGGATACAGTGAAGGTTTCATTGGACTATAGTTAAATATATACAAATGGGAAAATGGGGGAAAAAAACAAAGCTAATACAAAAATAAGCAAATTCAATTTCTGAGAAGCTCAAATTGTTAGAAAATCCTGATACTGAACTGAAATCTATTCACTGTAAATTTTACTTTATTTTTTTCAGAAAAAAATGAGGTTGATTTCTGGCAACTTGTTCATAGACAAGAGGATAAAAAAATTCACTCTGATTGTAATATATCTAATGTGACTATGGCAGCAGGAGACGACACACAAATAGATGAGAGATTATTATTTTGCTGCTGTGAATTTTAACTAGATTAAAGTAGGTGCTAACCTAGATTATGTTTTTCCTTAAAATGATACACTGACATCCAGTTTTATTGGCATATAAATCCAGCAACTTTATGTATCAAAAAACTGTGTCCTATATGTCTTTCTGCCTCCATACTTAGTAAAGTACATAGTACTTTGAAAGTATTTACTAAATGAATGAAAGAAGTTAAGAAGACCAGTCAAACTCAATGTAACAATAGCACATGTTTAAAAAGTTTTGGGTATTTATCATTGTCTTTTGAATTTTACTTATAATTCTACAGTCTTGGCTATTTGGTTTCAGGTCTATAGTAAGTTAGAAGGAAGAACAATAAATACTACTGTCAAATATATTGGCATCAGCATAAAAATAAAGAAAAATATAGAAAAATTATTTTAAAAAACTCATATTCCTTTATGAGCCCTTTAGGGTAGAGTCAAATTGCTTCCAAGGACTCAGTGTTCCCTGATTAGAGTGCTCACAGACCTCACTGTATTGATGATATCTATAAGATAGCTAAGATCATCAAAGTACACATATGTATAAGGTATTATGCAATCAACAATATAGGGAAGTATACACAATAGCTTCACAAGACTACACCTACAAAGTTTATTAGTTGAAAAACAATACATAAAGGCATAAATCTGCAGGTCTTTAAAAAAAATTCCCAGCTCCCTATTCACAGTTACTTGCTTCCTCTGGGATCCTGACAGCCTCAATTTTATCACACTTCTATAAAACCTTCATTGAAATTCATGTCATTAGCTTCTAGCAATTCTGATTTTCACCTCAATTATTATAACATCTTGAGGTGGTAGAATGAGGAGGTTATATCCAATTTATAGATATGTAAACCACATTAACCTACACAAAAACAGTCAATCAAGAGAAAGTTAGGCCAGTGTACTCCTCAAAGGTAAAGATGTTGTTTTTCACTTAACTATTTATTTATACTGAATAAAATTATGGTGTGGGTTTGTGCTAAATTCCAGGCCCAGGCTGAGTGATGCAAATGTTGAGAAAAGGCTACTCTGGAGAAAACAGTCACATTAACAAATATTTGGAGAAAAAGCTTGAGATTGAGTTAAAAGTCAGAAAGTCTGATATATTTAAAATACCATATATAGGGCACTAAGTGCTTTTGAAACACTTTTGTTTTCAAGCATTAATTAGACTAAATAACTATTAACTACTTTTTAACCCCCAAAACGGTATGATTCTATCTTGTTCAATTCCACAAAGTCACTGAGCTAAACAAGGGCAGGCATTGTTAATCTGCAGTTAATAGACTAGGAAATTGATGATTTTATAGATTATGTAATTTACCCCAAACCAAACAGCTAGTTAATAGTGAAGCCAGATAAGAAGGTAACTTGATTTAAATCTTAATCGATTGTTCTACTATGTAATATGTTTCATGTTTTATGATAGGAAATCACTGGCTGTCTCATTTCACTGAATGAAATCTCATTCTGGAGGTATGTTTACAAAGTAGCAGATTGAATAAAAGAGGTTTGTTCTCCAAATGGTATAATTTTGCTGTTTTGTAAATAAAGTTCTTCTGTTTCCTCTCTTGACATTCCACACGAGCAATTTGTGAACAGATTCACTGTGAAACTCAACTTATAGTGCTTCTTTTAAATAACTGCTGTTTCCAGAAGACTTGTAAAAAGTAACTTATGAATAACCACATCTGATTGTTACGTATATTTAAAGCTTGTCCTCTATTTGGGGTGCGACATGGACTTCCTTTCTGCTTAGGGTCATTCAGGGTGCGATCTGAGCACAAACAAAAGGGACATTTTTTGGAGAATTTTAGAAAGGGTGGTGACCTTAAATTGATCCTTCAGCTCCATATCCATCAACCAGAATTTATTGAGTGCTATTATTGTACCAGACCCCACGGACATAAAAAAAAAAGAAAAATTAATATGTTATGTGACCCTTATCCCCAGACTGGAACACTGGAAGGTTTTCATGGAAATTTAAATCTAGCTCCTTTGCTAAATTTGACAAAATGCCCCACAGAATTAAAAGCCTTGTGCTGCATGCACTTTTAAAAATGTTTATAGTGCCATTCACTCTGAAGCTAAGGAAATCTATTAGAAGATGACTTTTCTTTAATGAAGTGTTTTCCCAGACCAACCCAAAAACTTATTGATTAAGCCCAGGTAATTTTACAAAATTGACAACAGTCGGGAAGAATAGAGCCTTGATTGTCTTAGGATCACCAAGGAGAATATTTAGGGCTTCAGGTGTCAAGTGATTGAAGTTGCATCTTTGAAGGCAGGAATTTGACGAGGATTGAGAAAAGTCCTCAATATAAAAATTAAGTTAGGTGGAGGTTTTAAAGTGGGTCTTGGTAAGTGAACTGCTGTTTAATAACCAAACAGTTTACCCAGGTAGGCAAACTATTGTTCTAATGGAAGAGTAATTTGTCCAGATGAATAAACTGTGTGTTTAAATATACTGACTTGGGGAATTCATGAAGTGACAAAGTTATAATTTGGTTTTACAGCCCTATCATCCTGGCCAAATATTTCCCAGAATAATGAGAGTGACTCAGAAATGTTACGTGGCTCCGTTCCCAGTTTGGTTCTTCACTTTCCATTTCACTTATATGTTCAATATGATTTGTGATCATTTTTATACTTCAAAAGATATCTGACCACATTCTAGAGTTCTCCAATAAAAACAGCACATACATTTATTATCCAGTGTGTTTGTTTAATGTTATCAAAAGTCGAATGTGTTTTTCAGTTTTTTAACTTAATGTTGTGACCTATAAATCAAGTATATATTTATTTGCATAGAGATGGCAAGAAACATTTATTTGGGGAAAGCAAAACCTTTAGAGTTTAGAAAGTCTGGACCTATCATTCCTCAAGAAAACCAATATATATATATATATATATATATATATATATATATATATATATAATATATGTATATGATATATTCATTGATCATACAGCCACTCTTCACTTAACGAAATACCTGTTTAACAAGCACTCAGACTTAGGACCAGTTCTCCATTTTGGGGAATCCCCTTTCTCAGTCTTTTTCTCATTTCCAAAGTCAGTTAGTATTCATTACACAAAGCATTAGCAATCATGCAAGACTACATATTTTGTTTGTGTGTGATGTCCTGTGATATCTATTTAAAAATACATACCCTATGGCACCACAACATACCACAAGACATCTGCTTGTAAGCTTGCTTATAGACCAATTTGCCTAACAACCTAGTCATAGGAACAGAAGTTGGTGACTATTAGGATAGGACATAATTTTTGGTTTTAAAAACACTAAAAAAAGACAGAATCAGCCCTGCTGCTGGACTCTGGGTTTAATTGAGTCCAAGAGAAGAAAATCATATAAACCTGCATTTTCTGTTTCCCTCCCCACTGCAACAAGGTTTGGATTACTCTTGATTTTGCACTGAAATGCAGGTGCTGTACTAAAGAATTGTACACACATATTCTTATTTAATAGTCACAATGCCCCTATTAAGTAGACAGTATTAGAACCATTTCACAGAAAAATACAAACAAACAGATTAAGCATACAGGTCTTGGTAGAAACAAGATTTGAATGTTAACATATTTCATTTCTAAGCCTGCTCTCATAGAACTGTTAGGTTAGCATAGCTATTATCGTGAAATTAGGACCTTGGTAATGAAATGTGATCACCCACCTCCCTAGAATCCAGACCTACTAATGACTTGTGCACTGCAGGGTGCCAATTAATGTTCCCAACAGCAGGCTGGACTTGGCCAGGTACCTGAACAAAGAAATGAGCCTGAGGGCACTCGTCTCCCCTGATTCCATCTCTCCAAGGCTCCAACTGAAGTAAATTGAAGAGAATTTTCTTCCTTCGCTTTCTCCTTCATGGGCTGTGAAAATGCCAGACTCTTTTTAAATTGAGCTTCCGATCAGAGTTGCTGAAACCTATAAATTTCTAGCCAAAGGCAGTGGGGCAGAAATGACTGTGGGTTCTTGACACACTTAAAAAGTTGGTATAACTTGGCCAGGGTTTCAACCGCCCACTGTTACTGGGATTACGTCTTTGGCATCCTTCTTTGGTGACCTAATGTCATTCACTCCCCATGTTCCTTTGTGTCTGAGGAATAAAACTGGGATTCTAATGAAACATGAGGACCTGTGGGGCTTTGGCTGGCCCTGAACCAAAGAAAATGAACACGAATTGAGTAGTTTCATGTCCACAGCTGCCACTGAAAAATATTCCACTTAGGGTTCAATAAGTGAGTTTGTGCACTCTTGTAGGGTCATCTTCAAAAGGAAAAAAGAAGTGAATAATATGTGGAATAAAACAATATTTTTTAAAAATTGAAAATGAAAAGATAACTGAATCCCTAGTCCTAATACACTAGCAAAATTGTTTTAATTACCTTTGAAACTTTACCCCCTTTCATACTTATTTTTACATAGTAGCCATCTCATGATACTCACAACTTTGGTTGTTCTTCTAAAAATTTAACAAGCCATATGCCTTTTATCATGCTTCTTTGCTAGGCCTTAACGTCTTTATTTTTTTTTTTTTAAGATTTCCTTAATTGTTTCAGAGAAAGTGTGTGTGTATGTGTGTGTGTGTGTGTGTGTGTGAGAGAGAGAGAGAGAGAGAGAGAGAGAGAAAGGGGGGGGGAGAAGGGGGGAGGGCCCAGAGCAGTCTCTATAGCTATACATCATTAGTTGTAATATGGTTTCATTCCACATAGGTGGATGTGGGGCCACACGAAGCAGGAACTGAACTGGGGGCCTATCGCATGAAAGGCAAGAACCTTCACTGCCATCCTGGCGGTTGCCAGTTGAGCCACAGTTCAGCATATGGGTTTGCACGGGCCAGGGCGAGATTTAAGCCCCACACCTTGAGGTTGCAAGACAAGTGTTCAACATGTGAGCTATCTTGGTATCACCTATAATTCCTACCAAGTAGATGCCCCATAATTTGATAAATCAATTATTTTCTCACTTTCCACAGACTTCCAAAAATGAAGATTCTTGCTTACCCATGAAGCAAAGATATGCAGGTAGCCAACCCATGTCATGCAGGCCCCTGTCTCAGGCCAGCTCTTCCTCACACTTGTCACCCACAGGACTGTTGGCCTTTCCTAGAGCCATTCTTGGTCCTATAAAGGGGCTAACATCAACTGGGTCTTATGATGGAGCTGAACAGCAGTTTGTTTGGGCCTAAAACTGCTTAACCACAAAGTTGAGCGATAAGAGAGAAAAAGAATCTCCAAGCAGATGGCTTGGAACCAGCCCTGACTTCCTGACTCAGGGGACTAGAAATGAATAATTGCAGTGGTTCAGTGCTGATAGGGGACAGGCATTCTTCCACCTCCCAAACAGTGTTAACTATTTACTGGGCAAAAAGCAAAATGCAAGCTCCCCTAACTACCTTTACAAGCCATTATCATACAATTGACCAAGTTTCAGGGCTAGCATTTCAACCTCTTGAAATCAACCTCTTGAAATGCTAGCATTTCAACCTCTCGAAATGCTGGTCATTACAGGTGAATTTGTTGTGCAGGGTGCTGAGGGCACGTAGAAAAACTATCTTGGGAATAAGGCTTTTGATACACAGCACCCAGAAGATGCCCTGACCATACTTTTAAACTGAAGGATTTATGATGGAAATAGAGATCATGTTAAGAAAGGACTAAATGGTGAATCTTAAGTGTTATTTTTTTTAGGTGTGATAATGGTATTGTGGCTATAATTTTTAAAGGATTTTATTTTGCCATTTTCAGATAAAATAACAAAATGTCTAGGATTTGCTTCAAAATACTTAAGAAAAGTTTTGGCATATCATCTAAGCAAAAAAATGTTGACAGAGCTTTATATCTTGAATCTGTTCTTTATACATGTACTTACAGAGTTGTTTTTTTGTCTCCTGTTATTTTATTTCCTAGAAAGAAATAATACTCACTCACATTTAGACCAATTTCAAGTTGATATGAGCTTCCATTTTTTAGGCTTTAGCTACAAATGGATTCTTTTTTTAAGATTTATTTTATTGTTTTTGACAGAGAGAGAGAGATAGAGAGAAGTGGAAGGGCCGAGAGCAGTCTCCATAGTTGTACATCGTCAGTTTTCAACGTGGTTGCATTCCACATAGTTGGGCGGGGGCCATGCAGGGCAGGAACCAGACCAGGGGCCTCCCGCATGGGAGGCATGCTATTGGAAGCTGGTGGCCAAACTGGGGGCCTCCTGCATGGGAAACATGCCCCAGTTCAGCATATGGGTCCACACGGGCCAGGACTCAATCTTCAGACCCTGGGGCTACAAGTCGAGTGCTTCACCCACTGACCCATCCTGGCTTCCCAAAACTAATTTTTGTTATTGTTGATATTTTTTGATAGCTTAGTGGAAGTTCTTTCTTCTAGCTATAGCTTGAGTGTTGAACATGGCTGCGTAGGTCCTAAAGTGGGCTGCCGATGACCCATACAGTGTTCCTCTACAAGATTTAGCAATGTGCATCTTCTGCCAGGTGAACGCAAGCCCTGGGTAGGATGCACTGGATGCACATTTTACTACCCACTCTCCCCCTTGGGCAGAGCACAACTTTGCATCATATTGCCCGATGCATAACAGTATTGATCGGTCCTAAACATGGATGTTTCCTTCCTTAGTTAAACTCTGGCTGCTTTGCTTGGCAGTGAAGTACCTAGTTAGAAGCCAAATTAGGATCACTTGCTGCTCACCAGGACATTTCAGGCCCCATCAAGAAAATTTGGTTTGTTAGCAAGTTTCTCTGCCATCCGCCCCAGAACAAGCCAAGCTGCAGTTACTGAAAAGCCTGTTATCTGTTGTGTCCTTGTCCCCTCTCGGTGCTTCTAGTTATGTGCCCTTCTGCTGTGGCACATTTGTACATTTGGGGGAAGGTAAGGAGGCAAACAAAATGTATGCCACTCCACTAGCCAAATGATTTGGATTATTAGTGACCATAATAGTAATTGCTTTGGTAAAGGGTGGGATTAGGTGTGGATGTCAGCTATCTCTGGTGCCTTTTTTATAAGGTAACTCTGAATTTTAAATTTAAAAATTTAATGGCCAAGTCTTCCAGAAAATTAGCAAACAAACAAACAAGAAAAAAAATAAGATAACTTGCCCTTGGTCACACATCTGATGACTTACACTGGTGATAGAGTCAGACTTATATCCCAGCAATCTATACCTACCCATGTGTGGCTATTGAACACATGAATTTTGGATGGTCTGAACTGAGATGTGCTATCCATGTGAAATATACACCTGATTTTAAAGACTACAATATGAACAACAACAACAAAAAGAGTGTAAAAGTATCTCAAATATAGTTATTCATTCAATCAATAGTTCATTCACTTATTCAAGAGTTGAGCCCTGGATTAGTCACCAAAAATAAAGCAATGACTAAGATGAGCTTAGTCACAGCTCTCACGAGGCTAAAAGGAGATGTTATTAAAATTTTTTTCTGGGGATGCCAGGATGGCTCAGCAGGTTGAGCGCTCTTCTTGTAGTCTGGGGTCCAAGGAGGATTGTGCCCTGGCCCTAGCCTATGTGGACCCATATGCTGAACTGGGGTGTGGACCCCCATTCAGTTCTCACTGGGGCAAGCTTCCCATGTGGGAAGCCCCTGGTTCAGCTCCCACCCCAAGCATGCTTCCCATGTAGGAGGCCCCCAGCTCACAGGGGCGTGCCTCCCACATAAGAGGTCCCTGGCCCAGTTCCTGCCCTGCACAGCCCCATGAGCACCTATGGAATGAAACTACATCAAAAACTAATGATGTACAACTATGGAGACTGCTCTCAGCCCTCCCCTTTCTCTCTGTCTCTCTCTCTGTCAAAAACAATAAAAAAAATTTTTTTCTTCCACTCTTGGTTGGCCTTTCAAATTAATACTCTGACTATACTTCTAATATTCTCAAAGCAGACACCTCTATAGCTTTGATGCAATGTCAAGGACAGGGATGTATGTTAGAAGTACCTTTTCAATTACAAACCTGGCAAATAAATATCCACTTGTCCAAAGTGAACACTTGAAATGTGACTGGTCTGAATTACGACGTGCCATAAGTATTAAATACACACTGGATTTCAAAACCAGTATGACAAAATGAATAGAAATATCTCATTCGTATTTTATATCGATTATATGGTGAAATGATAATATTTTGTATATATTGGAGTAAATAAAATGTAGTATTAAAATAAATTTTAATTATTTCTTTTTCCTTTTTATACTGTGGTGACAAGCAAAATTAAGATTAAGTATGTGGCTCACACAGTATTTGCACTGGTCAGCATTTTCCATACAGATTTTTTTCCTACTCCACAGTGCAAATAACCACACCAGATGGAGCTATGCAACAACTGATGGAGGAACTGTTACCTCATGCGGGCACTATAAGCTGCCTCAGTTTCCCCCTCTTTTCTGTTGGAGGATCACTTGTACCTTGAGTGACTAGCGAACATGAATAAAAAGTCTAGGTAGCATGAAGTAATGGAGAGGCAGTAGCTATTAAAAATAGCTATTAGGAAACAGAAAACCATGATTCCTTCGATCCCAGAGTTCTTACTGACTTTAAGAGCAAATCATGAAACCTTGCAGGAACTGCATTTTTTAGGTATAAATATAAAAACCATCTGTTCTATTTCAGATAGAATTGTAGTAAATGAGATAAATATATGTGAAACCCCTCGATAAGATAAGCTATAAACCATATCACCATTATCATTTATAATAATCAAAATAAACACTTCTAAAAGCAATGAGGTAAACTTTGGAAATGTTTAAGATTAAAATATTGTAATTCTGGGGAAACTGGGATGGCTCAGTGGGTTAAGCGCTCGCTTTGCAGCCCCGGAGACCAAGGATTGAATCCCAGCTCCGGCCCAGGTGGACCCATATGCTGAACTGGGGTGTGCCCCCAGTTCAGTTCTTGCTGGGGCCTATGTGGGAGGTTCCTGGCCTAGTTCCTGCCCTGTGCAGCCCTGCACCCACCTGTGGAGTGAAACTATATGGAAAACTGATGCTTTCAACCATGGAGACTAATCTGGGCCCTCCCACTTCTCTCTGTCTCTCTCTGTAAAAAGAAAACAAAAATAAATCTTTAGAAAAATATTGTAATTCTGGGGAAATTCCAGAAACAACAAAAAATTAAATAGAAACACTAAAACACTAATGTTTAAAAAGTAAGGTTGACAAAGAAAGATGAGTTAAAGAAATGGGGACTTCAGAGTGGGAGCTTGTAAAAAAATTGGGATAACTGATTTTGGAACTCACATCTATATTATATCATGCCTGATGCCAAGAGATCATTTTGATATTACTTGCCTTTCCAGTGAATGTTCTCTTATATAGATTACTGGCTTAAAAGAAACAAGTGAATTCACCCGATTTATAATGCAGGCAATTGTTTGAGTGTTTCTGCAGTAGCAAAAGGTAGGTAGCAGTCCTCTGATTTCACGCTGCATAAGTTGAAGCTTGTTGAAACAGAGGGCACTTTGTACAATTTCTGGCTTAGCAATACCAGGCACCACACCACTTAGTCTATAATTGCACACTAGTGAAACACAGAGACACCATTCTTTTTCTAGGTTATCTGAGCAGGTCCCAACATTCCTGGTCTCCATCAAACCCTGAAAATCCAGGCAGATCTGATGGCCTCAGAAGTCCTGCTTTGGTCGTGCTGATTGTGGTTCAGGAAGTTTGTTGTATTGTGGATAATTGGGATGTTTTTATGCTTACTTGACTGCTCAAAAGACTCAAAAAGTATTCCCAATCCAAGCTCATTTAAATCAGTAAATACATTTTCCAGTGCACATGACAAAGAAGTTGACATCTTGGGGAAACAGAGAATTGAAAGAAATGGATTTTGCCCAAGGAAGATTCCATATGACATAAACAGATAAATGATGTTGAATAATATTTTTCAAATAAGGAATGGTTTAAAATAGCATATGATCATTTTTTCCAAAGAATCTATACAATCACTTTCCTCTCAAGTGGCCAGCCAGGTGAGCATTATTAAATTGGGCTGAGGTGTGGTGTTGTGGTATTAAAGGGCATGGGACATTATACATATGGAAGTGGAAAAGCCACAAAGGATATTGAAGACAGTGAGTGAATCTGTCTGAGTGAATGGAGGTGTCATGTCCTGTCATAGAGAGGATAGTCTCAGCAGGAAGTAGATGGCATACTCAAGTGGATTCACTAAAGAGAGTTTAATGAATGCATGACTTAAAATGATGTGATAAGAATTAAGAAAAACCAAGGGGAGATATTGAAGCATACTGAAGTGAGAGACAACTAGAAGGTTTTGCCACCTTCAGGTGTGAGGAGGAAGTGGAGTGATAATTGTGAGAACCTCAAGAGAGCTGGGACAATAGTGGAGGACAGGCTGAATACAACAAAAATGAGCAGAGAGGGAGGAAGAGAAATAAACAGCCTAGACTCATTCTTTTCCCACTCTTGTGATCCCTTGACAGTACCTCCATTGGTCAATGCCATCCAAAAGCCAAGTAATAAAGGCACCGTAGGGGCCACCTCCTGGTATCAGAAGATTGGAACCAGCTGCTAGTGGGGGCAAAGAGAACATATCCTAAAGCTGATAAATTAGATGAAGAGGATATCTTTGGGCTAGAAGCTTTCCTATGGGGGGGCAGAAATAGGGAAATGTTTCTGTTACCTGTCTGTACCCACTTAATCCTGTCACAGGCTTGCTCTCAATCTGTTTCCTATCGCCCGTGTAACAGGGGTAGGTAGCTCAGGCAGCAGGCAGCACAGAACAGCTTACAGGCAGCTATTTTGTAGACTTTCAACATTAAATACCTAAATCAAAAATTAAGGAGCAAGAATAAGCAAGAAAGAGGTCCACATGCAACTTTAAGAGTACAATAAAAATAGATATAAAACAATTACTATTGTTTCTAATTTTGAGTTTTCTACAATCCTGAGATCTGTGCTAATCCAAATTTTGAATGAACTAATCCCAGCCTTTGTCTTCATTAGTTGAGAAAAACTATGCTTTAGATGTTCTTTTTTCCTGACTTAGTGAGATATTGATCTGAACTGTGCAAAAACGTACTGAGTCTCTGAGCAGACATTCAAGAGAAGAAAGTGTTCGATCATATAATACAGTAGGATTCTTTAATGTGATTCTTTTTCAAACTTTCTAATCCTTGCATAGGTTTTAGCATAAAGGTGGTAGCAATTAAAGAGTTATATAAACCTCTTATTATAATTCATATTGATAAATAAATGGCCTTTGGGAGACACAGTGAGATCCAGTCAAAATCCTATACTCACTCTTGGTGGCTCAACACACTGCATTGAGAACAGATTGCTTTCCTAGAACCCTTGCTTTATTCCCAGCCCTGTTGCCCATAATTATTGTAAAGCAGGACTATTTCCTGCCTTCCTGCCCAAAATAGCAGGAAGCAGCCAACTCTTTCAACCCACTTTGCTCATGGCACCACCTCCCTGCAGGGGTTAGGGTTCACTGCCAGAAATTTCAAAAAAGTTACTTAGCCTGAACTTAACTTGTGAGCAAAGGATTGAAGCAAGGTCTGTAACGTATCCAGAAATTAGAGAAATGAGATGGTGTCAGTGCTGGTTAATAGCATCAAGCCCGAGGCAAGACCACAGCCCTCATTGTTTTCCAGATCAATTTCCAAGAATCAATTCCAGGTAGGCGTTGGTGAGCCTCTTACTAATCAGAAACACCTGGGGAGTTCTAAAGAATGTCTTAAATCCTAAGAGCAAAGAGAATGTTCACTGGCCCTTGGGATTGAATAAAAAGTGGCACTTAGCCTTCCTATGTGCTTCCTCTGTGGGTCCATGCTACTTAGCCATGGGCATTCACAGCCAGAATGCTATTGATGGGCTATATGTCCAGCTCTATGTCCAGCCTATTGTAGGCCCCAAGGTCGTGTCATTCAGGCATCCCAATGCCCAGAATGGATTATGTCTAATTGTAATTGTTAACATTAACTGTTATGTATGGTTGCTATTGTTGATGTTTTTCTCTTTGGTTCTAGGCACAATAATAAATGCATTATATGCTCTTACCTCCTTTGATCTTAATTGTTACTCCATTAGTCATTACTGCTAACCCATTTCACAAATGGGAAAGCTGAGTTTTAAGAAGTCATTGGGCAAGTTTCATAAGGAACAAAGATATGGCCCAAACTAGTAAATGCTGTACCATCTGGTGTAAATTACACCCCAGCCAGCTCCCCTGGGGGACCTCTGAGGGACCATCACACCGGGCAGGTCAGAAAGCATTTCTGATGAGACCACCGAATACAGTGCACAGTGGGCTGTTACCTCTGAAGTGGAGGCCGAAATCATTAGCATCACTGAAACGCCTGAACTGGTATGAAAGATACTCCCTCAAATGTACAACCTTCAACCTTAGAGATTCTGCCCTAACTTCTCATCCCTGATTCAGCCTTATAAAAGGGACAAACTCCAAGATAAAGCACCCTTCTATTTTTTATTTCTCTGCCTGAGAATCAGCCCTAAAGGACTAATCTTCTGACTCCGGCCAGAGACGCTGTTCTGGCCCTCAAATCCCAGTGGTGCCCAAGTAAAAAGCACTCCTTATTTAAAAGCCCCCAAATTCTACCAAAGGAACCAAATTCTCAAAAGTCATCTATATCAGGTCTAAGCTTAAAATTCTTTCATGGGGAGCCCATGCCCTGTCACCCTAAGTCTTGTAGTCAAGGCAACATGGGACCAAAAGCCTCAGGTGAGGTGACTGTTCCTCCAAGGTAGCAACGTTACATTCTCTGTCTTTAAAACTCAAATCTTCTTTCTGGATGGGTGGGTGGATGGATGGATGGATAAATGGATGGATAAATGGATGGATAAATGGATGGACGAATGGATGAAAAGATAACTACATAGCTAGATAGCTAGGCAACTAGACAAACAGAGAGACAGATAGATAATTGGTAGATAGGTAGATGATAGAACATTGGCATTACATTAAAATTCACTATTTAAATTATTTTATATCCCATTTAATTCAGTATTTTGTAATTATCAGAGTGGCCTTAGGGCCTAAGGTACAAGCAGTTGATCCCAACAGTATAATTTGAGAAACAAAATGAATGCATCAGCTGATTCAAAGGAACTAATGGTTTTCTCTTATTTCTTCATGCACTCATTCTCATGAATATTTATCAAGTGCTTCATAGATGTAGGACATGGGACAGAGCCAAACAGGACATGGTACCCGCCTTTAAGGCGATCACAGCCTGGTAGGGAAAACTGACAAATAAGTCAGTAATAGCAGAGAGTATATTGGGCATGATGGAAACAGAGTAGAGCAAGAACCTAACTCATCCTCAGAAGGCAGAGGTGAGTTAGGGAAGGAGTGTCAGAGACAGGAAAGTCTGGTGAAAACTGGAAGGGATGAGCATTAGGTGACCTAATGGCAGAGACAAAGAGGAGGTGGGGCCTGACTGGCCTACTCAGCACAGTGGGTCCCTGACTAATAAAGGAGGACTATGGGGTTTGGAGAAGAGTCAAGAACATGAAGGCAGGGAGTGCCGGGATAGCTCAACAGGTTGAGCACTTGCCTTGAAGCTGCAAGTTCCGGAGATCAAATCTCAACCCTGGCCTGTGCAAACCCATATACTCAACTGTGGTGGTGAAGGTTTTCACCTCCTATGTGGGAGGCCCCAGCTCAGTTCCCACCCAGCATGGCCCCACATCCACCGGTGTGGAATGAAACCATGTCACAGCTAATGATGTACAACTATGGAGACTGCTCTGGGCCCTCCCCACTTCTCTTTCTCTTTCACTCTCACCTTCTCTCTAGATAGATAGATAGATAGATAGATAGATAGATAGATAGATAGATAGATAGATAGACAGCATAAAGGCAGATCTTCTCTGTGTCTTACATTACCTTCACAGGGCCTGTTTTTTTTCTGAATTCATCCTGCTTCTACCCCCAAGAGATTGAACTTCAATTGCTAAGCACAATCTTGCTCAGCTGAAGGTTCCATTTTCAAAATTCTATTCTGTACATTGCACAGTTTTTCTAACCTATTCTTGCCATGTTATCTGTGTTTAGCCCTTTGATAATTTAATCCTTCTACCTGGATCTTAAGCTGAATTCTCACTTATTTTTAACGTTTCCCAAACAGGTCCTTCAAGAATGCTTTGGATAAATACAGAGTAGGCCCAGGTTCTGAAGAGGAAAAGTATAAAGGGTATTATACCATATCTGCTAAAAATGTGGATCATGCAATCAACATTCTCATATAACCAGAGTTTCCTAAACAATAACCTGAAAATTTGCAAAATGTATCAAAGAGACAAATGAATCAAGGCAGTTTTGGGGAATAGAGCTGACAAGTGAAACTAAAGCACGCCTGCAGTTAAAGGCAGACATGGGAAAGAAAGCAGGAGGAGGAGAGCCCTAAGTTATGGGGAGAACCCCCTGGGTGATATAAAGAACACTGAAGCCAGGGGGTTGTTGGGCAGGCAGCTCATAGGACCTTCAGTGGAGAGACATAGCACTGAGAATTGTCACAGTGAACCAACTCGCATAAAGATTGAACTGGAGCAAGCTTGTCCACCTGAGACTCATGGGCCACATGCAATCCAGGATACCGTAGCTTTGAATGCGACCCAACACAAATTAGTAAACTTTTAAAAACATTATAAGATTTTTTTTTTGCAACCTTTTGTTTTCCCCCAGCTCGTCAGCTATTGTTAGTGTTAGTGTTAATCTTAATGTGGGGCCCAAGACAATTCTTTTTCCAATGTGCCCCAGGGAAGCCACAAGGTTGGACACCCCTGGTCTAGATGCTTAAAAAGAGAATGGGATGGTGAGCATATCAGTCAATTCAGGTAGATAAGTAATAAATAGACAAGTTCACAGTGTCTCTCTAGAATTCCATGAGTGGCTGAAAATTATGTACCAGTATATAAAGTCAATGAAAATGTATAGCAAGGCTACTGGTGCAGAACATCAAGTGTAAAAGAAGTTTAAACTTTGGATTGTCAGGCAAAGTACCAAGAGCTCCCTGACAGATGAGAAATAAACAGAATTCCAGGAACTCAGATCAAAAACAAACAAAAAAGCAAACA
>PVKE010005417.1:23825-59228 GCA_004027555.1 Craseonycteris thonglongyai
GTGCATAGTTATTTCTATTTTACTTTTTGACAGATAGAGAGAGAGACAGAGACAGAGACAGTTAGAGAACCGAACTGTGGGAACTCCCCAGTTCAGCACGTGGGTCCTGCCTGGGCCGGAGCCGGGATTCGATCCTCGGTCCTCATGGCCTCAAAGCGAGCGCTCAACCCGCTGAGCCGTCCCGGCTTTCCCATAAACTCTGTATTCTTGATTGTCAAAAAATCCAGGATAAGAATGACAATATTAACATGTGTCCCTGAAGAATGCTAACAATTTATTATTTTTGTTATTGCTTCATTTTCCAGATAATACATTTTAAAAGAATTCTTTTTAGAAATAAATATTATAAAAAATTATTTTTGTGTAAACAAAAATTATGCAGAGATTTAAGAAAAGTCAATATAATAAAGAAAGTAAGGCCTAATAAGTCCCTACCTTTATTTAGTAATTTATGGTCTACAAAGAATGTTCTACAGATTGTATTTGACCCCAACCATTCTGTGAAGCAAGCAGGGCAATTTGTATCAGCCCCATCATCCAGCAGTGAAACTTGATCCTCAGGGAAGCTAAAAGTCAGGAAGATGTGGACTCACCTCAGCTCCTAAGAAACATAGCAGAGGCCACATACCCCATCCGCTGGTGGTCTACCAAACAGCTTGAATGCTGTTAGGGGTGTAGCACAATATTTACATACTGGGAAAGGGAAGAATTCGGTTGCTTTCAAAATGAAAATAAACAGTTCTAGCTATCAGGTGGAATTCAATAACAGAAAATTGAAAAGAACAGACTCAATAAAGTAATAGAATAGAATAGAAATGGATGCAAAGGAGTTGAATTTATCACCACCAATCTCGATTATCACAAGTTTTCTTTCTATTATTATTTTTATATTTATTGGGGTGACATTGGTAGTAAAAATTACATAGGTTCCAGGTGTACAATTCTACATTACATTATGTGCTCACCACCCAGAATCAGTTCTCTTTTCATCACAATATTTTTGATGCCCCCTCCCTCTTCTCCCACCCCCTTCCCCCTTACCCTCAGGTAACCACTAAACTATTGACTGTGTCCATGAGTTTTTATTTCTTTGTTGCTTTCAGTTTTATATTCCACATATAAGTGAAGTCATATGGTTCTTAATCTTTTTCTTTCTGACTTATTTCGCTTAGCAGGATGATCTCAAGGTCCATCCATGTTGTCATAAATAGCAGTATTTCATCTTTTCTTATGGCTGAGTAATATTCCACTGTGAAAATGTACCCCAACTTTTACTAGACCATGAACACCCTCTCCCTCAAGTCATTTATGGGTGTGTCTTACCAGTTACGATTTTGAATAAGAAATTTAAATGCAATATAGCTGTTGCTGTTATTGAAATGAAATGAATTTTTATTAAGAAGAATGCAATAGTGGACTCTAGCTTATGTTTATTTGGTAATTCTGTAATTATAAAACCTTTCCTTTTGAATTATCTAATTTTATTGCCTTGGTAAATGGTTGGAATATATAGCATGTGCCATTTAATGGTAGGACACAGTTATATAAATATCTCAAGATACTCAAATCTCAAAAAGTTTATGAGTTCAGACCTGCGCTCCCCATTCTCAATGTAAACTCTATGCAATTTAGTTCCTTCATGAAACAATAGCTATTATTTATATGGCCTCAAAGAGAAAACACTGACTGTCCATGTTTATTCATTCGATAGTATTTATTTAATCATATCAATAAGATACTGTTTCTATGCGCCAGCTGCATGAGGCACGGAAATAGCTTTGTTTTATAACATCCTCTGTATTTTTGTTGTTGTTGTTGTTGTTATAATGGAATTTTGTTGTATATGGTCCTGAATTCCTCTGAGTGTTCAGATTTTGAGTGTTTATTTATAAGATTTAGCCCCTCTTTAGGTACCCTGTGTTCTGATAGTAGTTTATAGAACAAGTCTCAGATCAGAATCACAGTTCTAAAGCCCAGGAAAAAGAATGTTTCAATTTCCCAAGTGATTATGATGAGTTCCCAGTTTTAAAATGACCGTTCTATGGAGCATCCTTTGGTATTTTATATTAGACATAGATTGACTGCTCGTATTTTGAGAATTGCATCTAATTATTATTATTATATTATTAGAAGGCAAACCTTCCCCCAGACAAAATTAAAGCCTAATCTCATGAAAACTTCTCTTAATATGACTCTCCATTTGTATGAGGATTATATGATATAAACCAAGCAATATCCTTGACGTGAAAAGTACTTAAGATGCCTGAAAAATTCTTCAATCCCTTTTGTGCATCATTCATTTTTTCCTCACACAATTACTGAACCTAACTGAGGTTTGTGCTATGAACATGAAGACAAAGAGAATGGATGGACATCAAGCCCTTAAAAATTCAGTGAGAAAATTACGATTTGATTTCGATGTTCATCTCTTCCTCATCAAAATTATATTTGGGATGTTAAAATAGTACATATGAGTGAAAATCCAAATAAATCTCATTCACTGAACTACTGTAGAATTTCTTACAGTTTAGCCATGAGGCAATCAAATAGATTGACTTAAGTGTGTATGTAATGCCCAAGAGGATACAAATAGCTTCTTGAGTGCTGATCTTAGAAAGCCTCTAAGAAGTGATAAGTTTAAAATGTAGCATAACATCCCCCACCCCCCAAAAAATCTTTGATGTTGTGCAATAGTTTGCCACCTAATTAAATAGTTTTAAATAAAATTGTCTATAAGAAAAAAAATTGTCTATAAGGTAAGAAGGGTGTAACCTTCTGTATATAGACCACCCAATATATGAGGGCTGTCAGAAAAGTATCTAGCCCTGTAATACAAAAAACAGAGGCATTTATGGCTGAATTTTTTTCCCCCAGAAAGCTCTCATATTCCACGTCCAACCCTTGAAAATATATGTAGAGTGGTCCAAAGCATAACGGCTCTCATCTGGAGTCACCAAACACCATCTTAAAAAACACTGCAAATAATGTTAATTGACCCCAGGGTTTGTATCCCTCCCCTTCTCTCTGATCTTTCTCTCCTTTTCACTCCTCCCTCCCTTTGCTTTGAGCCTTCCGACAGCCAAGTACTTGCACAGTTACTTTGGGTTACAATATGTTATCCCCAGTGGAAATCAGAGGCTTTCATTCAAAAGGTGGCCATTCTTGACCTCTGACCCTGGGGCCTCCCACCCCTGCTGCTCCCCTCCATTTTCTGTCTCCATGGAACTGAATAGCCAAGTGGAAAAATGGGAGCAGGCAAAGTCTATAGCTATTCACAGATCACCCCACTGCCCCCTTCCCCCCCTAAAAAAAGAGAGAGAAAGATGAATGAAACTCATTCATCAATAAGCAGCAGATGAAAAAGAAAGCACTCTATTGGTGGAGAAGCAAGCTAAGGAACAGGGAGGGCAAAAGGGGAGGAGTGCCAGGAAAGAAATGGAGGAGTGGTGGGGCTCGTGGGGAGCGCAAATTGTGAGTTCTCAAAAATCAAAACTCAGAAGATGAGAAGAAGCTTTGCATGTGTTCCCAAATGGAGTTATCTACAAGGGGTCAGCTGTTTCAAAATGAATGCCAATCATTTTTATTGTCCCTTCTTAAAACAAGAGTGTAACCAGCGGGAAGTGGGAAGGAGAGGACAGCTGGGATGGTCTTTCTTTAAGTACCATAGTGGTGCTGTTTGGGGGCTGAGAAAGGGAAATAAGACACCTGCTCAGAGATTTGGGAACTGGGAACTCCCATTAAATCCCACACTCACCCAGAGGAAATGTTGTTGTTCTTGTTTTTTAAGAGAAGGTAAGAGAAAGAGAGAGAGAGAAGGGGGAGGGCCCAGAGTAGTCTCCATAGTTGCACATCATTAGTTGTGACATGTTTTCATTCCACACAGGTGGATGTGCGGCCGGGCGAGGTGGAAACCAGACCAGGGTCTTCCCACATGGGAGGCAAGAACCTTCATCTCTGGGTCATTCAGAGGTTATCAGTTGTGCCTCAGTTCAGCATATAGGTTTGCAAGAGCTGGGGCAGGGAATTGAATCCCAGACCTCAGGATTGCGAAGCAAGTGCTCAGTCGCTAAACCATCCCAGCATCCCCTGGAAATGTTTTTGTATGTGATAATAAAAGTTATAGCACATATATTCACATACAGTTGACCTTTGTTCCATCCATCTTGGCTGATCAATTTGATGAGGCTAAGATTGAACTGCAGTGTAAAAAAGTAACCCAAATCAGGCTGACCAATCAATGGCTTTACAGTCAACCAACTTGGTAAAAGCAGAGAATCCAGCAAACAAAAAGTATTTTCTCCTACTTTAAGTTAAAAAAAAGAAAACCAGCATTAAATTCAGATCCATTTCAAAAGTAGAGGTCAACAATTCTGCAGCATTCACCATATTGTCTCCTCCCCTCACAATATGTAAACATTTAATTTATTAATCATCTACCTGACAACCTGTTTTTTTTCATCTGAGTAGCATCTCTGAGATTAGTACTCGAAAAAGTTAGAATTTTATGTGAACCAAAGTAAGCACCATGTGCCCTCAGATAAAAAATGTGGGAGCAAGAAGATGTTTCTTGCAATAGGACATCACTTACACCATTATAGCTCAATAGGACTTGTATTTGCAGGAAACAAAAATCTTCCTACTTCCTCATTGACATATTCCAGCTTCTTTAAATAGCACTCTAAAACTATTTTGCCAGAACATTTGGCACTAGTCCTAACTATGTTTGCCCTTTTCTTTTTGTTTTTCATTTCTAGTGATACTTTTCTGAGTATTTATGTGCTCTAGCTCCGTCACATTTTCAGCATAAGAATATGCACGAATGAGGTGATGTGGTTGGGGAAAAATAAAGATGAGGCCAATAGTAAAACTGGCACATTCACAAGGGTGAGAATCAACCAGTAGGAACCTCATGGACTTCAAGCATATCTACTTCCCACCATCAAGGGCAAGGCCCTTGAGTGTCTCCAAAGGTCACAAAATGGGACAGAGAGATGAGTGTGGAAGAATGCCTCATTGAAGATACAACCAGAGGCCCGAGCTATTGTCACTGTACTAAGAAGGACAGAGTTTAACCTGTAGCAAATGCTGTTGTGATTACCCACTGCCTACACTGTTCCCTTACCACCATCCCTTCCAATCCTACAGATTCTCATGAGAAGCACTGAACTAAGGACTAGAATGCAGAGGCAAAGTGGATTCAATTCCTTCTGGGCTTCTGCCAGATTCTCATTAGGTCCTGGACATGAGAGCCAACGCCGATTTCCATGGCTGATCTACCCTAAATCTGCCCTTCCTGAAACACTAGCCTTTGTCCGGGCAGTCGCAGTCTTTAAATGGGGATTTGGGTGAGAGCAATACCAAAGGGACCGTCATTATACACCCATTATTAGGAAATTGATGGGCTCTGTGTCTTTCTGGCTGAAAGCTCTGACAGGGTGAGATCACAACGGATTGTAGAATCATGGCTTTCCCTGGTAAATCAGGTTACAAATGAGAACTGGAATCGGGAGGGAGGGTAAGGAGCTGGATAAAGAGAGTGTTTTTCCTCAAATTCACCTCGCTTTGTGCTGGAGGGAGAGGCCCTCCATCCTCACGAAAGGCTAATTATATAAATCAGATGCCCTGGCTCAGTTTCCAACCCCCTGGGAGCAGGAGAACTCAGAATAAATGAGGTCTTCTGCGAAAGGAAAGAAACCCTTTGAAAAAATGCCAAAACCAATGGTTATACAGCTTAACCCACAATTTTTTTTTAATAGAAACAGAAAAAATCTGGACCAAGAAAAGCAAAAATAGCTGAGTTTTCATCTTCCAGCAGATTTGGAAATGTGATCTGAATTTATTTACCTCCTTGCCCATATCTACTTGTCTCTACTTTACATCGCTAAATCTGACAACTCCTGAGATGTTCAGTTACCTAAATACTGCCTTGAAATGAAAACTAATTTGTGTTTCTGGAAGAGCACACTTGTGTTAGGATGTCACAGCAATAGCCATTGTTCAGGTTGCCAGGGCTAAATATGGTAGGAAAACTCACAGCACTAGGAAACAGGGACACGGAACTTTAGTTCTGGCCAGCACGCCTAGCTCACAGTCTTAGGCAGTCACTTCACTTTCCAAGGCCTCAGATTCCTCACATGAAAATAATGGATTTGACAGACACTCACAACTAGCACCACTTGATCTCTGATACTAATTTTCCATACTTGCCACAAGTAGTCAGTGCTCAGCTGAACGACTGAAATGCACTCCAGATGTGGTGTACACGCCAGTTACTCGGAATATCAGATTTAAAGCCTGGGTTTGGGAGGAGGCTGACACTTTTTTTTTTCCCCTAGCGATAATCTTAGTCTCCATGAAAGTTCATTCCAATCTTGGTCCCAACTCATGGATACTGAATCCTGCTGATCCACTGAGGAATAACACCCTAGAGCTATTGAATTCCTGACAATGAAAGCTCCTTCTTAGGGTAAAACATGAAAGGTATCTGATTCCCAAACCTGGTACCTAGAAGTCACTCAATACATGTTTGTTAGACTAAATTATTACATAAATATGTAAGTGAAAAGATCACTCAAATAATTTTTTAAGATTTATTTTATTGTTTTTGACAGAGGGGAGACAGAGACAGAGAGAGACAGAGAGAAGGGAGAGGGCCCAGAGCAGTCTCCATAGTTGTTTGTCATCTGTGCTTGACATAGTTTTGTTCTACATGGGTGGGCAGGGGGCTGTGCAGGGCAGGAACCGGGCTGGGGGATTCCTGCATGGGAGTCACGCCCCAGTCAGCTGGGGGCCAAGCCAGGAGACTCCCACATAGGAAGCTCACCCTAGCGAGAGCAGAACTTGTGGTCACACCACAGTTCAGCATACGGGTCTGCACAGGCCAGGGCCAGGATTTGATCCTCAGAGCCCGAGACTGCAAGGCAAGCACTTAACTCACTGAGCCATCCCAGCATACCCATTCAAACAATTTTAAGAATGCCTCCAACTAGATGGAAGGGTGACTTATTCATACTGATTTTTCTTTCCAACAATCCACGTTTCTACTTATTATTTCTTACCAGACCAACAAATTGAAATTTGCTCTTACTTGATTAAGAACTCAGATTAAACATAGAGGCATGCATTATCACAATCACAGAGATACAGCAGATGAAACAAATTGCTGAGACCATCCGATCAAGCCCATTTTCCAATGTACGAGCAAGAGGTTCAGAGAGACGAGATGGGATGTCTTGCTCAAAATCATACAGTCATAACATATGGCTTGTGGTGGGGCTGACGTCAAAAGCCATCTTTCAGGGCATCTAAGCCAATGGTCACTCTGTTATGTCACATTCTGATTCTGTTTAAAGTTTTTCTTATTTGATATATGTTGTTATACTGTTTATGTATATGTGTATGTGTGTGTGTATATATAATGCATATATAAATTTAATGTATATACTTGTATATCTTTAATGTGCCTATATTTTTAACATATTTCATGTAGGTCAACCAGTTTGGGGTTTTCTGTGAGTAACATGGCTTATAATTCTGAGATCAGAATTCACAATGTGCTTTAAAATACACAATCCCATCTGACAATTCTAACCACAATGCCCAATAGAAAAGGATGGTGAGTAACTTGCCCGGCGTCACTGATGAAAGGCAAAGCCAAGGCCAGAACATGTCTTTGAAACCCCTGCACAACCCCCACATGGCTGCTTCTACTCTTGTCCTTACTCCATGCAAAGTATCAGGGGTTGGAATGAAAGGACATTCTAAGACTGGCTATGTTCTTTGGAAGTGAGAAACAGCTTCATCTGTACATGGAATCTCTACGCTATCTAGAATTATATTTTCTGTCCTCTTTTCTCAAAAAAAGGAGTTACAAGATGCACCTACATCTTAGCAATCCTGTTCCCTCTAACTTACTTTTCTTAAACCTGTAAAACCTAATCCAGGGACAGAAAGAACTATCTCTTACTGAACAAATTCAGTGTATATTGTTATAACTTTTATGCCCTAAGTCCCCATGGCCTTGGAGGCTCCCAAATGGATTGCTACTCAAAAGTTATAAATTTTGCTCTTTTTTCCTGTGATCTACTACTACAACCATTCTCTCTTGAAGGGTGTGTTATGGTTTTGTTTAGCTGCTCAAGGAATATAGGAAAATAAAGAAAAAAAATCAGACAAAACAAATTCTTCTATATCATATCACTACTTCACAGAAATGCTTACATATTTTTGCACATTCATACATCTTACCAGTGGTGATTGGATTCTCAAATCATCTGACCAACACCTCTTGAAACCACTAGAGGGATTAGTCAGGTGCCTTACTTCCTTTTCAGGGTAGGTTATGCCAAGCTGTTGGAGAGTTCTGTGGAATCAAAGCTCAGTAAGGCAAATTTTTGTTAAAGACAGCACAGGGATGCCACTGGGGTTATCTGGTCATGCTCACAGTCTGTGTCCAAGATAGGTGAGGATTCAAATCTTTGTGGCAAACAGAATGACCAAGATGCTCCTGACCCAAACTCAATCTCTCTCCAGCACACTGGCTTTCAGTAAATTCCATTATTTTAGGAATTGTAAAGATTAGGAAAGGGCCAGAAGGTATGAATCATTCAGCTAATCCTAAATTTACTGCATTGCCTTGAATTGTCTGAGATTGACATTTTACCACCTAACAGGCTCAAATGGAAATTAAGTTATCTCCAGACCTGAGAGATTGATTTATTCTATCGATTCAAATGAAGCTGGGACAGAATAAATGTAAGAGGATGGGATCCAAAACAGACACCGAAATGGATGCAAAAGCAGAGTAAAAAGAGAGAGTTAAAGACAATTTCTCTGTGAACTGGGTAGTTGGCATGCCTAAGGCACTTCATTTAAGTTATTGATTGGCCATGCCATACAAATGTAGATGGACCTGGTTTTAAGATACAGGGGCAATTCTAAAGCTCTAATAAATCCATAAAACCTACCAGGCATTGTCAACATGAGGGAAGTATAATGTGTTTTGATTTCAATGACAGGATATTAATTATTGTCTATTTTTTGGTGCCAATGGTTTTCACAGCCACTTTTTACATTATACGGTTGTAATCATTTTCCAGTGAAAATGAATATAGATTCTTTTGCAGCTATGAGGTAGCCAGTTGAATCGATTCATTTCTCCTTGGGGAGTCTTGGTGGCATACATTTCTTAGGACAGTTTTACTTGAAGGTACTTTATTTGCTTTGCTACAAACGACAGAGAGCAGGGTAAACAAGACAGGAAACTGAGCAGTGGGGTGCCTACTAGAATGAGCAATGGAAGATGCTCCAAGACAAACTTTGCCTGGTTTGACATTGGTGGGGGTGGGGGTGGGGGCTATTCTGCCCATTTGCTTCCTTTAACGGATGTTTAGTTGCAATCTCCACAGTTTCTGAATCACACTCACTTATCTCCGCTTTCAAATTCAGTTTAAATACCTTCCTTTTGAAAAATTCTTGCTAGTTAATTCTTTGTAACTACTCCACCATACTACTCCCATATTTAATGAAAAATAAAGCTATTAACACTGGAGAGATTTTCAGCATCTAGTCCAAGGGAAGAAAAAAAAACCAAAAAAAAAAAACAAGGAGAAAAGAGGACTAGAAAATCCTGTTTATTTTTTTAAATAAAAATTTAAAATGTTGAATCTTAAAGAGAGTCATACTCAAGTTTAAAATAACTTCCTAAGCTGGCCTGTCAGTTGGTTAGAGTGTGGTGCTAAAATAAAATCCTAACAACAAATGTATAAAACATACATTTTGAAGTGAAGGAATTAATTGATATTAAAGCTAATCCAACTATTCTTTACCTACTTCACAAGATTATTATGAGAATCAAATAAAAAAAGACTGCATAAAAATAAAACAATCTTATACTGTGATATGTGTCATTTATACTATGATATTATCACAGAATGTTTGTACGTGCTTTCCTGTGGCATTTTAGTAACAATCTCCCTTTTTCCCCCTTTTTGTTTCCCGTTCCTCATCCATCTTACTGAAACCTGGTGCCCTCCAGTTGACCCCACTCCCCACTGACATCTCCAAAGAAATACTTCTTTGGGAGTCAACAGACTTCCCTATCTCTCTGTGTTTATCTCACATACTGGCTCAACACCCGCCCCAACCCCCTTCCAGAAAGCAGAAAATGAAAAGCAAAAAAAACAGAAAGAAGGGGAAGCCAGGATGGCTCAGTGGGTTAGACACTCACTTTGCAGCCCCTGGATCCAAGAATCAAATCCCAGCCCCAGCTCATGTAGATCCATGTGCTGAACTGGGGTGTGCCACCCCCAGTTTGGTTCTTGCAGGGGCAAGCTTCCCATGTGGGAGACCCCTGCCCAGTTCCTGCCGTGTGCCTCCCCTACCCCCATTCACCTGTGTGGAATGAAATTAGTCAAAAACTGATGACACAACTATGTTGACTGCTCTGGGCCCTCTCCCCTCTCTCTGCCTCATGCTGTCTCTGTCACAAATGATTTAAGAAATTTCCAGTTTGCTGCACTTAGAAGAGACTTTGGGAATTGAGTACCCCGGGGACAACAGCTTCGTGTGTAGACGAGGACTGTAGCGGGAAGACTTGGTTCTGGAGACAGTAGTTGTGTATGGTGTCTTGCATGTCAGCCAAGGATCTTTATTCCCTTCCTTCCTGTTAGAGACAGAAATGGTGTCACAGCTGTGAGAGAAGCTAATTGTGAGAGAAGCTAATTGTGAGAGAAGCTAATTGTGGCAAAGGCAGCGATTTCTACAGTGACCCCAGTGACCCTGCGCTGCGTGTGCTTTCCAGAGTCATTCCCAAAGCTAATAAACATCAACTCCCTTTCTTCAGCTCTCCCAATCGGTGTGGGAATTCTCTCTATCCCTTATCAGGTTTTTATCACTTAAACAAGCCAGAGGGGATTTTCTTTTTTTTTAAAGATTTATTTTATTGATTTTTGACAGAGAGAAACAGAGACAGAGACAGACAGAGAGAAGGAGGAGGGCCCAGAGCAGCCTCCATAGTCGACATTAGTTTTCCATATGTTTCACTCCACAGGTGGGCATGGGGCTGCACCGGCAAGAACTGAACTGGGGGCACACCCCTTGTTTGCTACTAAAAAACAAGCAAACAAACAAAAAACCCCAAACTTATTCTTTGCCTTATCAAATTCTGCTTTCCAACAACCCTTCCATAAATGTCAAAGGATAACGTCTTACTAAGATTTTTTTATTTCAACTCACACATGAATTACTATCCAGCCCATTTATGAGGCAAGCTTCTATCTATCTCTAATAAGGTTTGAAATCTAGTGTCCTATCCATATCCTATCTGTTGGATTGAGGAGCTTCCATTAATCCACTTAGGGACCCAATAGGAACCCATGTCTTCTTGGAACACAGCCTCTTCTCAGTGTTGAATGTTCCTCATGTACAGTCTCATAGGACAGGGCTAGTCACAGGTTTATTATTCAGTCTCTTTAATTAGGTGCCGGGTGATAAGCAGGAGCTTTGGGAAATCATGTCAGGAAGGCAGAAGAAAGTATCAAGTCTGGAATCATTGAAAGCTAACTTAAAGCTATGCAATATAGGCAACATTTTCAGAAGGCTGTATAATACCCAAAAGATAGAATCTCAAGACAGGCTCTTTAGAGCAGGGTCTCTATTAAGTCCTTAAGGACTCATTCTTTTTCACACCTATCGACTTACTTTGTTCTATGTGTAAGGGCATATGGCAGACAGAAGACTCACCACTAAAGCACTCATGGATAAAGATGTTTATAGCACAATGCAAGGTTGGCATTACAGAGTAGGTGAAAAGTGCTGTAAGAATACAGACTGTCTCAGGAGATTTGATAGGTTTCAAAGTCAAGGGAAATTATTTACATATATAAATGTACAATATACGTTATGCCTATTTTTAAGTTATCTTTTAGATTCAAACCCATTCTTCTCTATGCTACTTTGTGATCCTCCATGATTCCTTAGTGTTTCTGTTTGTTTGTTTGTTTGTTTGTTTAGTTACCTAGTTAATAACCTTATACATATGTAACTGATATTTACATTCATTCCCTCTGTTATAATAATTGGCATGATTTATCCCTTGCCTGGTCATGATGGATACAGAAATTGACAGCAGGCACAAGATCACAGATGGTATTTAGGGATTGGTTTGGTTGTGTCCTTGGGTTTGAACACAGTGATGGGCTCCATGCCAACAGAAAAGAGGATGCTAACCATTGGGTAATGCAATGGCATCAGTTGATCAAATAAACACCTGTGGTTGATAAAGTGCCTACTGGGCCTTGAGAGCCCAGATGGCTGCCGTCCTTCATCATTATCACAGTGACAATGACTAGGAGGGCTATGCTATGGGCCGGATTCTTTTGAGTATCTTGAGTGATTATACAAAGAAGTGACAAGCTCAGCTCTAAATTCTTGTCACCAATAACAGAAGAGAAGTCACGTGGCAGCTCTAAAAGAACCTCTTAGCTCTTGTAACCTCTGGGCTGATAGTGCTGAAAAGCAAGCACAATACTGAATTGTGTGTGTTCCAGAATTACAAACTATATTGAAGTCACCACTTTGCCAACTCTCCATGTGCTAGTTAGGGAGGCGTTTGGGAAACTGAGCTCCTAAAATTTATAAAGAGGAGGTCTGGTTGGACTCCGACAAAAGCCAGACTCTTCAATCTCTGGGTGATTCTGAATTTCCCTCTCCTAGGTATTACTGGCAGCCTAAACTGGAGCCACCTAGCAAAAACCAAAATGTGGTCTGCAGTGTCCCAACTCTAGCATCCCAGCGTAGACTGTAGAAGGGTGGGTTTGGAGCTGAGAGACAAAAGCCTGGCACGTGCTTGCAGCTAAATGGTACAGAATGTATGCGGGGGTGTCCAACCTTTTGACTTTGCTGGGCCATTGGAAGAATTGTCTTGGACCACACATAAAATATACTAACGCTAATGACAGCTGATGAGCTAAAAAATAAAAAAATAAATAAAAATGCATAAAAATCTAATAATGTTTTAAGAAAGTTTATGAATTTGTGTTGGGCTGTATTCAAAACCATCCTGCACAGCATGCGGCCCGTGGGCTACAGGTTGGGTAAGTTTGGTGTATAGCATTACATACGGGAAAGATCTGGTTATTCAGATCTGTGGTCAGAAGTGTTTGCCTCTGTTTCTGCATTTGCATATTGAAAACAAAACACTGGACTAGAATGGCAATCTCATTTTTGTTTTCAGTAGCAAAAAATTACAAATAAAACCACGTATGCAACTCCAATATAGAAAACAGATAAAAATAAGCTGCTCTGATTATAGCTTGGGCCAAAATGGGGACCCTCCCCTTGCCTACTGTATCTACCTTCAGGCACCTCATCAGAATCCTGAGAATCTACGGAACATAGTCGGGAAAGCTCTCAATAGAATGGTCTCTTCACATTCTTCTTACTCCAAAGGACACTCATTCTGAGACGCTCTGCCTTCCTAAGGGACCTGTGTGTAAAGTGCGGTCCTTAGACCAACTGCATCGGTGGTGCAAAGAACTGGTAGAAATGGAAGTGCTCAAGGCTCTGAGTTCTGTCTCCTCCCTCACTTGCTGGGGGCACTTGGGGCTAGGTGCTAGCCACCTACTCTTGTACCTACTCCTGGAATGTCAATCTGAAGGGCCTCTCCGGCATAAGAGAACACAAATCACCTAAGAAAATCCCTTGCAAGGACAAACAAGTAGTGTTCCTGAGAAACTCAGAGTGAAGACTTTTCCAGGACTCCATATGCCAAGTGATGCCGTGGAAGATAACTTCATAAAGACAGGCCAAGGTCCCCTTACATTAAGGGAGTGGGGTGGCTCATGTCTTTCAAACAGGAGGGGGCTCATTTTGAAAATGAGCAAGGGAGATACCAAAGGATCAAGAGGGCCCAAAGGAGAGCAGAAAGCATTTTCTTTGCTGCAGAAAACTGGCTGGCAATTCAGCAAGAACAATAAGCGCAAGGGGGGTGGGAAGTGGAGGGGGAAGGGGGACTAAAGCCCTCCAGGGGGAGCATTGGGTTACACACTGGGTTCCCAAAGCATCACCTTTCCTGCAAATGAGCCAGCTGCCAGCTCTGGTAAACATCGTAAATCTCTAAGAACAGGCTGCACTCCGGAGGTAACCCAGGTGCTTGACCACGGAGGATGTTGAAATATGCAAGACCAGCACTGCTGGTGCCAAATGGGTCACTGCCTCCCCTCTGTGCTGGCGTTTCCCAGGCCCCTGTGTGGAACTGCTCACAATTAACTGCTTTGTGTGTCACCAAGCCTGCCTCTCTGTTGGACATGGGATTCCTCTCAGGTTGGTGGTCTCTCTCTCTCTCCCTCTCTCTTCCTTATTTCCATACATGCATAGCGATCTTAATCAGACAGCACATCAGTCGCCTAGAGCTTTTCTGAGACTGTGTGAGCGAATCCATCACTGAGGATGTCAGGCTTGATGAAAAGGGCCCCGGGTGAGGGCAGAGGGAAGCCGACTCAGGTTCGTGGGGCCCTTCCGTCCTTGCCCTGGGCTCCAGATCTGAATTGCTTCTGACTTCTGGTATCCTCCGTTCAGGAACCAGACTATGATGTTCAAGTTTCTTCCCAGGTGGTTGAGAATAGAATTTGAACATCAAGAATTTCATAAATGGCCAAGCACACATTGCTTCTTTAAACTTTCTAACCGAGCCGTGGGTGTGAGAATGTGGCTAAAGAGTATCTTAGAGGAATTCCAGAGATCTTAATGGGGCAACTCCTATACCACAAATCTCCTGACCGCATTCACAAAAGTCCCAGTTTTGGGACATCTTTTGGACATTAGAATTTTACTGACTTCCTCTTCATCCTGCCCAGAAATGTCAAAATGTTCTAGTGATGGGTCACAACGGGCTTTTCTCTCTGTCTCTGAATTTTATAAGGCCCTCAGGAGAGAACACCTTAATTAAATGCAGTGCAATGACTATATTTAGGGCACTTGATATGTAACTGGTCTGCTTTGCAGAGTATTATGCGGTATTAACAGAAAAAAGGCATAGTTTCTTCCTGAATAATTTACAGTCTTTGCAGGAAGAAGATGCAGTGAGTGAGAACCTTGGTGACACAGGACATGTGAATAAGGACTGACATGGGAGCTCAAGGAATGAATGGTCAGGTCAGCTGGAGGGTTTACAGATCTCCCAGATAAGATGCACTGGAACCTTTCCTCACAAGATGTAATCTGGCGTCAGAAAGCTCATGAGAAATGAAGTTTTGAAATGGACCAAGAATTTCAGTGCCACCTCGCATTCCAACATGGATCTCGATAAGAATTACAGCCAAAGAATAGGAAAGGCAGGTAGAAGTCTACAGATCCTTTTATATAACATTTTATCATATGTGGCTCCACATTAATATTAACTTTTTATATCCCTTGGGCTCATTATGTACAATTGTAAGAGAACAAATGAATGGTAAGCTGTACATTTCATTGAATTGTGTTCCCAGTTGTCTCAGAGACCTGCCATATAAACGTGTGTGCTGTGAATGAATAAGTGAGTTTTTTCCTTCATGGTGTGCTACTATTTCTCCATCTTTCAGGGTGCTCACTTTCATTCGTGGTAAGGTTATACACAGTGTGGATTCCACAGTCAGACAATAGGAGTTCAAATATAGTTTTTGCTAGGATTTGGGAAATCTATTATACTTAACTTTTCTGAAACCTCGGTTTCCTTATTTTTACATAGGACAATAATATTTTGAGTGAAATAAGGTATGTGAAAGCAGTATGCAGCACTCAATACATTGAATGAACTTCTCCCTGACGAGCACTCACATTTTATGGTTTGTACTGGTGTTTTTGTAGTAGTGTCATTTGTTTCTCCCTTTTATATTATTAAATGAAGAATCTTTCTGATGCAACTATCTATTGCCTTACCTATCTATTTACCAAACAGTTTGCACCACTAGTACCCATACTATGTATTTTTACTGATATTGCATAACTGCTGATGACCTTAGTACTGGAGTAACACTCACACTTGTCAAATCTCACTAACCCAAAGACCTTGTGCAGTTTACTTAAGAACCCTCAGTCTCAGTTTTCTCACCTATAAAATGGAACTAATTAGTTTTCATGCCTTAGAGAATTATTGTGAGGGTTAATGAAAGTCATACACATAAAGCATTTACCCAAGTTCCTGGCTTGACACAATGTCGGCTACTACAAAGCTTAGCTTGTTTCCCCTTCCATTTCTTTGCCAGAAGTATCAGTCTCCGAAAGCCCAGGACTTCAACATCCCTAACCTAAGAGTTCTCTTTTGAGTATTTCCTTAAAACCTGACATTGACTCAAGACACTCCAAGGGACAGAGAGCTGTCATTTTTTCACCATGACAGCAGGGCTCCTTGCACAGCTCACTTCTTTTTATGGCTGTTCGGCTTCCTCTGAAATCCCTGAAATGGAAACTCGGGTTTTCTCCCCCGTAGGGTTTTGTTTCTCATTTCATCAGAATCTGACTGAGATCTCAGACTGCCTCTCATCTCCCACAAAGGGTATTCAAAACTGCACATATGAGAAGGACAAACAACCCTAACTTCAGAACCCAGAGGCTGAGTGCAAAGCCTGTGGCATCCTGCTGATGTGGGCAAGGGGGTTACCTGTGCCCCAGCCTCTCCCAGCCTTGCTAGGACTCATTGGCATTACATTCTGTTACTTTTAGGCTAGGATTTAAGTGACATCAAAGGAAATATTAAGATGGTCTGGGGGATGCAGTTGAGCACTTGCCTCACAATCACGGGGTCCAGAGATTAATTCTGCCCAAACTCGTGCAAACCCGTAGGCTAAGCTGAGGAGCAACTGGTAACTGCCAGGATGGCTGGGCAGTGAAGGTTCTCATCTCCCATGTGGGAGGCCCCTGGCTCGGTTTCCTCCCCATGCAGCTGGATCCACCTGTGTGGGAAGAAACTGTCACAACTATCGATGTACAACTATAGAGACTGCTTTGGGCCCTCCCCCTTCTCTCTCTCTCTCTCTCGCTCTCTCTCTCACTTTCTCTCTTTCTCTATCTCTCACCTTCTCTCAAACAATACAATAAATCTTCACATTAAAAAAAAAAGATGGTCTGGATCATTTCTTCAGTCCACACTCAATATTACTGCCCTCCTTGACACACCCCCTGAATACATATTCTAATAATTAAGAATCCACACATCTGTGTTTCCAGGATATTCCAAAAGGCAGCAAACAAATCCCTTTCTCCTTTTAGCTCTGAAATTTCCTTGTACACTGCAGAGATGCCCAATGTGTGCTTGCTTGCTTAGAGGACACTAACAGGTCTATTCATATTTAAAAGACAAGCATTGAGCATTCTCAATTTTTGAATTATTACTATTAATTACTATTTTATGCCATCAGGAAATAAAATTGTTTTATTTATTTTTTCCCACTCATGTTTTGTTTTTGTTTTTTAATTTCATTAAATTCATTAGGGAGAAATTGGTTAATAAAATATAGGTTTCAAGTGTACAATTCTGTAGTATATCATCTGTATATTTCATTGTCTGTTCACCACCCAAAGCTAAATCTCCTCCCATCACCATGTATTTGACCCCCTTCAACCTTTTCTACCTCCTCCTCCTTACCCTCTGGTGACCACCATACTATTATCTGTGTCTGCGTTTTTTGGTTCATTTGTCTTATTTGTTCATTTTTTGCTTTCAGTTTTATATCCCATATATAAGTGGAATCCTGTGCTTCTTGACTTTTTCAATCTGACTTATTTCACTTAACATGATGATCTCAAGATCCATCCACACTGTCTCAAACGGCAGAATGTCATCTTTTCTTATGGCTGAGTAGTATTCTATTGTAGATACTCGTATGCACCACATCCTTTTATCCAATCATCCACTGAAGGCCACTTCGGTTGTTTCCATGTATTGGCCACCTTCCTACCCATCTTGCATCACCATTCAGCCACATTCACTCATATTCATCCCCTCCTCCAAGCTGTTCCTCATTCACCAGTCACCTGATAGAAAGAATAAGAGCTACACATAGGGTATAAAATCTTTCTCTAAAGTAGAACATTTTAGCGTCAAATTTAAAGTGTGGGCTATATCGCTGAACTATCCTAGCCACTGTCTTCAATTATAAACTGGATAATTTCCTACTTCTAGGAAATTTTGCACTGCTGTTTTACTCCTATTCTTAATACCTGTCATTGCATTCATAAATATTATTTATTATAAAGATTAGAACAGTTTTGCTCCAGCTAAAACTTAAAGCTATGATTGTGAGAACAAAAGAAAAGAAGAAAACGATCTCTGGAAGATGCTTAGATAGGGTAAGAAGAGCTCATACATAAATGAGCAGGACTATAGAAAGGAATATGATGCTAAGCACTGACTAGAGAAAAATAAGTAAAATTTATAACATTCTGGTTTTCTTTTAAGTTGACATTATCTGCTTTCTCTTGATTCTCTGGCATTAGCTTGTCAATTGAATTTCCTTCCTAACAGCAGTCGACTTCCCCAGCCAGCCTGCTGGCTTCTCTGGCCCTGTAGCTCATTGTCAACCTGCCCCACAGGGGACCTTGTTAGTCCTCCACAGGTGTCTTGATGTGCAGCTTATTCATCTTGTGAGCAAGCGGAGTCTAGGAGAACCCTCTGCGCTAAAACTTCCGGCTTTCTTTTTCACAGGCTCAAAGTAAGCTTTGAGGTGAGCCCGTGTGCTGTGGCTCTATAATGAGTATTCAGCTTTGTACTTTGTGTTCACAGGTGTCCCATTCAGAGCGTCCAAGCTACTGGGCAGTTGAGGAAATGACTGGACAGCTGGTAGGCTTCCTCTGCTATTGCCAATCTTGTCTTCATGCTCCAGGCAGTGCTGAACTATACTCATATAATACATGCACAGCTAAACAAGCAAAGCAGCACCACGTTCTCCTAACTCTGAGGTTAATACCATTTATCAATCAGGCTCCATGGCAAGCTTTCTACCTGCTCACAGAATGGTTAAGAATCTCACAGATGTTTGTTTTGTGAGAAGATACTCCATTAAACCAAATATAGTTTGGATTTCTGGTTGGCTTTAAAGTATGTTTTAACTGGGGAATGCTGGGATAGCTCAGTGGTTCAGCTCCTGTCTCGTAATCACAAGATCCAGGGTTCAATTCCCAGCCATGACCAGTGCAACTCCATATGCTGAACTGTGGCATAACTGGTAACCACCAGGATGGCTCAGCGGTGAAGTTTCTTGCCTCCCATGAGGGAGGCCCCCAGTTCAGTTCCCGCCCCTCAAGCCCCACACCCGCCTGTGTGGAATGAAACCATGTCACAACTAATGATGTGCAACTACAGAGACTGCTCTGGGCCCTCTCCTCTTCTCTCTCTCTCACCTACTGTCAAAACAATAAAATAAATCTTAAAAGAAATCTTGAAAATAGAGATTTAAAGTGTTCTATTTTTGTAAAATACTTATCAAGAGTACTTTGAACAGCTTGCTTTCTGTTTCTCATTGTATAAATTATACTAGCGAGTAAGCATCTTTTCCCTGCCTTGGCAACTTGTCATGTAGCTTTCTAGGTTTGGATTGGCCTCCAACATTTTACTCTTCATTCTTTCAATGTTGAAAAATTTACCCAGAATTTCATTAAAGTGGGGTTTATGCCAGTGTCAATCCCTTTGGGACATCTTTGTCTGACCTGCCTGTTGCCTCTCGGTTGACAAGTGTGCCTTCACTTAGCACCGCTGGCTACATATATAGTCTCTCGACTGGCAGCAAAGTCAATGTTCCCACCTTCCATTATATGTATGTTTCATTTAAATTTCACTCGTTTTAAATCACGGCTCTTTTGCCTGCGCTTCCAGCTTTGTTGACCCATTCCTTCTATTTTAATGATCCGCTTTTGACAAATGCCACGTGGGTTTATCCTGGGAAACAAGAAGGCAATGAAACTACATGCTTACTATGTGAAGAAAATGAATAATGAATGTAGTGTGACCAATAATGGTCAGACTATGAAAATGTCATGTGATTAGTCATGGTCCTAGAGCACATCGCTTATTATATAATGACTTATAGACAGTGTAGCTAGCAGTGATATTGTATTTTATGCAATCTCTTATGGGTAATAGGCTAAAATGTGAACCATGTTGTTGGGGGTCTGGTGTTAATTAACTAAACTGTGGTAACCAAAATTCATGCACTTGGAATCAGAAAAAGCAAAAACTGCCTGCAATTAAAAATTTCATTTTATTGCCAAACCTTCCTATGGCCTATAAATACTTTTATGTATGGGAGAAACTACTTTAGTAATGTGGAAAATTGGGTTTTTACCCTTAGAAACCATGTATCAAAAACAGAGAGATTATACTTTCAGTAATGTCTTTCCCTGAGAAAGAGACAGCCGTAGATTTTTAGTCATTAGCATAAATCTAGAAAAATAAAATGTGATTGTACATTTATATATTTGCATTTATTAGCCAGGATAAAAAATGGTTCTCAAATTTTATCATGTACTAAAGTCACCTGGAGGATCTCATTAAAACACAAATTGCTGGCTGCACTCTCAGAGTTTCTGATTTAGAAGTTTGGGATGGTAGCTGAGAATTTGCCTTTCTAAGGAGTTTCCTGGCGAAGCTGATGCTGCAGATCCAAGAAACATATTTTAAAAATCACTGACTTACACACAATCCATAGGGAAAGAGGAAAGAATCAGGAGACCAAAATCTGGCAAGAGCATAGACAGTGAACCCAAGTGCCTCAAGGGATCTTAGAGAGCTTTGTTTTATAATTAAGGAGATAGAAGCCTACAAAATTGAAATTATTTAATTAAAACACAAAGTTTGCCTGTCTTAGAGTGTGGTCTAAAATACAGAATCTATTTCTAAAAGTCTCTGGAAGACAGCTAGCATCCTAATAAGCCCTATTCTCAATAGATATATGCTGAATATATTTTACACACATGAAAAGAAGTTCTCAAATGTTACTGTTTTAAAAAATGTTATAGTCCTGCGGCATGGTTAAAAATAAACATTCCTAAATCCTCCCTAAAAGGCTCTGATTTCATGGGTGCGTATGAGGAACTTTCAGATAACAGCCCCATGAGATTCCAATGGAGATGACTGCTCTTTTAAGAAACAATGCTCAAGAACTGTGCAAACCACTGTTTCCAGCCACAGGATCTAAAAACACCACAAAGAACAGAATATCAACTTTTTTATTTTTAAGATTTATTTTTATTGTTTTTCACAAACACAGAGAGAGACAGAGACAGAGAGGGACAGAGAGAAGGAAGAGGGCCCAGAACAGTCTCTATAGTTGTTCATCATCAGTTTTTCAACATGGTTTTGTTCCACACAGGTGGATTAGAGGGGCTGAGCAGGGCAGGAACTGGGCTGGGGGCCTCCTGCATGGAAAGCTCACCCCCTCAAGCCAGGGGCCAAACCAGGGGGTGAGAACTGAAGTGGGGACCTCCCACATGGGAAGCACTCCCCAGTTCAGCATATAGGTCCGCACAGGCCGGAGCCAGGATTCGATCCTCAGTCCCTGGGGCTGCAAAGTGAGTGCTCAACCTGCTAAGCCATCAGGCTTCCCCAGAATACCAACTTTTCTTTGAATAGTTTAACAAAATACTTCCAGAGACTATCCCAGAAATATCCTATGAGGTGGATACGGCAACTCTCATTGTTCCTTCTTAGAAAACCTTTGAACAAGTCTTTTCTTCATTTGTATAAAGGGCAGTAATATGAAAACTGATCTCATACAATTGTTCTGAGGATAAAATAAGACATTGAAAGCCATTTGCAAATAGTAAAATTATTTTGTGGATGTTTAATTGTTAACTTCATTATAGACATGCCTAAACACAGTATGGTTTCCTTTTTTTACATCAAGTGGGTCATATGCAGATAAGTTTTCATTGTATTAGCACTAGCTAACCCTGGCAAAAGCTTACTGATTGGTCAAAGGCATCAAGAGAGGCAAAATCCCCATGAAATCAGAGGATTTCACCCTTACTGGCCCCAGATTCCCTGGACCAGGGCTTGCACACTAACCCTTAATCTGGAACAATATTAAATACAATGTATCCTAGGCTAAGTGGCTTTCTTTTGTAATTTTTTTGAAATTGAAATTATGTTGTATAATCTCTGTCCCCGGGACATCTCTTGCCTCTCCTGACTCATAATTTTGACTCTGAGTGCTCTTTTCCTTTAGCAAAGCTGCAAAACAATTTTTAAGGAAGAAAAATAAAAATGATCAATGTACCACAACTCTGTCCCCTCTGTGACGGGGGGTCCCCAGAACTGAATCAAGAAAATGCCAAAAGGGAAAAGAGAACCTGGGTGTCCCAGTGGGCTGTGAGAAGGCGATGGGGACTGGGGACAGCAAAGAGGCCACCAACTCACAAAACATCCTCCAGGGACAGGGGCCCTTTCAACAAAGCACATAAGAAAAGTTCTCCGGGCTGCCGAGATGGCTCAGTGGGTGCCGGGATGGCTCAGTGGGTGGCGCACTCACTTGCAGCCCCAGGGACCAAGGATCGAATCCCAACCCTGGTCTGTGCGGAACCACATGCTGAACTGGGATGCGCCTGCCCTGCACAGTCCCGCACCCACCTGTGGAATGAAAACCACGTAGAAAACTAATGATGTGCAACTGTGGAGACTGCTCTGGGCCCTCTTCCTTCTCTTTGTCTCTCTCTGTCTCCCTCTCTCTCTGTCAAAAACAATAAAAATAAATCTTAAAAAAAAAGAGAGAAGGAAAAGAAACATTCTCCCTCGGAGAGCCCAGCACTTGTGTTTCTGCACACAGTTTCATCAATATTCGTTGGGCTGTAACAATCCAGCTTTCACATCACTCTGGTGGTGAGTTGCATGAGGAACTACTTTTTCCACTGGCGGCAAAAGTAATGACTCTACACACAACTGGCACAAGATCACTCATTTGAGCAAAAGAAAATAAGCAGTTTCAAGAAAGAGAGGGCAGCTCAGTGTGGGTGATCAGTGTGCATCTAAAGTGTAGGTACTCAAATTACAGAAGGTTCTTTCAGGCCAACTAAAGTCTTTTGGAAGATGTGGTTTCATTACCGTTCCCTGTGCATGTGAAATGCCTAGATCCCATCGGATATATTTTCTTGAAAGGTGACATACCTGTGAAACCCTTAAAGCAAAATAATAAAAAATTAAAATTAAAAATAAAAACAAAAACAAAAAAACATTCGCCAGAAAAAGAAGACTGTTAACGTGGTCTTACCTCATTCTGGCTAAAGTATGTTGGAAGGTTTCCTGTAGAGGAAGGTGCAGTAATAAGCAAGAAACTTAAGTTTAGATGGAAGTAGGGTCACTACTAACAAAGTGCCTGAGGCTCATCTTATCAAATGCACCCCCTTCCTCCTGAAGAATTGTGGGTGCCCACAGAGTTCAGAGAGACATGAGAAGCCTGGGGCTAGACCATGCTCAGCTCTGAGGACAGCCCATCTCCATAATTCCTTTGGGCCTCTTCCCCAAAACTAGCTCTTCCTCTAGATTTCTTCTATCAATGACACTAGAATTCTTCCACTCTGATCAGCTTTAGCATCTCATTTTCATCCACCTTTCATGGGCCCACCTTCTACCTCAAGGTCTACACTTCAGTTAGCTTTTATTTTCCATCACAGTGTTTCCAGAAAGGATTCCCCCTAAGTACTCACTTATACCACAGTATCAGATTCCCTCCCTTTCTCCCTTCCTTCCTGACTTCTTTCCTGCTTTATTGGTTCATTCTTATTCAAAGCATTGGGCTAGGAGCTCCATAATTAAGTAGGGAAGATACAGTCATTTCGGGAGGCCGGGATGGCTCAGTGGGTTGAGCGCTCACTTTGCAGCGCCGGGGACTGGGGATCGAATCCCGGCCCCGGCCCGTGCGGAGCCATGTGCTGAGCTGGGAGCTCCCCCAGTTCAGTTCTCTCTCTGTCTCTGTATCTCTCTCTCTCTCTCTCTCTCTCTCTCTCTCTCTCTCTCTCTCTCTCTCTGTCAAAAATAAATAAAATATATATTAAAAAAAAAAAAAAGATAGTCATTTAAAGTAACTGTTACAAATCAGGATTCACACCACTGACTCCACCTAGAATTCCCACTTTCTCCCTTATCTTCTTCAGTCATTAATTACAAGTCAGGACACACTTCCTCCTGAAAACCTGCCCTGAATCCACTCCCAAATGAATTAGGTGTCTTCTAAGGTCTTTCAAAAGTGCAAATCTAGGTCATTACACTGACATTGCCCTGATTAGCTGTTTATGAGTATGTGCCTACCCCCTCCCCACCTCCCACCCCCACCCCCAGTTAGACTGTGAGGTCTGAAGACAAAGACTGTCTTCACCTCTATATTCCTAACACTTAACATGAAGCCCAGCACATTGTGTTCAGTGAAGGTTTCTTATTATTCAACTACCAGTGGATGGGGGTACCTATAATAGAGTGAAGATTTAATTTAATGAGAAGAAATAAAATCCTATGATCAGTTTGTCTGTTATGAAATCATTAACTTTGCCTGTGTTATGAAATAAAATTTTCTACCTTCCCCTTTTTCAATTGATAGAATTATCATCATCGTTTTTATCTCTTCCATGCATCCAAAGTAATGACTTTATTTTACTATGTGACTAGACCCTTTTTCATTTTTACCCTAGCCCTTGTACTCATGGTTCTCTTTCACGCTTTCTGGCCTTCCAGCCTTTGCCCCTCATCAAACCACATCAATATCAGTCTTAAACCTTAATCCTAAGAGACCTCTAGAGGGATAGGGGCTCAACACTCCATGTGAAAGCGTGACTTCATCACACACAACGGGCTGCGGGGTGTGGAGACCCATCAGCTAACCTTTCCCAGCCTCTGTCCATCTGTGTCCCACTGTTGGATGTCCAAGCTCGACAGCAAATGCTTTCCAATGGGAAACTGTAGCGGGATTTCCCCCCATCCTTTGGTCCCCATTGTATGTTCAGCTGCAGTGGAGCTAGTTGCCAATCAAAGCCAGAGACTCTTACACACAAACATGGCATTGTGGCCTCCCCCAGGGCTGGAACACAGCAATCGAACAAACGAATTAGTCAGGTGATAGCAGGCTGGAGGAACTGACAGAGCATCTCCCCAGACACCCTCCTGCCTATATTCGCCCATCTCCTTGCTCAACACAAGCCAGTTTGGCCACCAGGTCAGGCAAATCAATGCTTGAGAGAACAATGGAGAATGAAACAATATACAATAATATGGCATCAAAGAGGTCTACTCTTTAACAATAAGACTTTTTGTTGAAGAGAGGGTCTATTCCTAGACACTGGCTGGGGGAAAAAGAGAATATTGAAGCAAAGTATCTTCAGATACTCACTGGGCCCTTGTCATAGACCAGGGGGATGGGTAGAAGAACATAATGTTTAATAAGAGCTTTGTGGTTAGAAATATTTGGAGTACAATGTCAGTTCTACCTCTCACTGGCTTATGATCCTGAACAAGTTATATTCTCATTCTGAGACTTCGTTTTCTTATTTTTAAACTAAGAAGAAAAATAATCTTTATCTCTTGGGATCTGGGGGATAATTTAAGTCAGTATAGAATTTAAAATTCTAGTTTGTGCCCATCATAGAGGAAGAACTCAATAAATAGCAGACATTATTATTACAGTTGATGACTTGTGCTTAGAAAAGAAAAAGCAGAGAAAAGCGAAGTCTCCAGCTACTGGAAGCAGCTGATCATAAGAGATGGAGAATCCTCGAGGGCCTTAGGAATTCCTAGGAATTGTGTCAGAGACTCTGGCAGGTCCCAAACATGGATTTATTGCCACGTGTCCCCAGAGCATATCAAGGAAGCTGGGGATGCCACTGGCCAGCATGAAGCCTGGATACAAGATGTCCTCATACAGTAGTGGAAGGCCAAACTCTGGGTGCCTGAACATTGATAACAGAAATATCCCTGACTACAAAGGACTGAGCAGAAAAGAAAAGCTGGAGACCCCAAAGAAAACGATTGCTCATGTCACAATATTTTTCTAGGGGAGCCAGTTTACATTAAATTTTGCCAGGGTTGAGGCAGGAGGAGGGGAGAGCAGGGAAAGAGTACACAGTAGGTGAAAAGGTTATCCTAGTTCTATGCAACAACCATGGACTGAGAACCTACTATGTGCCAGTGCTCACTGGGCAGTGATAACTGAAAGAACTGGAAAGAATTATCCAGCAGTACAATAGGAACAATGAGATTCAGTTACTATATTGTCACTTAATTTTTTTTTTTTTATTGTTTTTTGAGAGAAGGTGTGTGAGAGAGAGAGAAGGGGGAGGGCCCAGAGCAGTCTCCATAGTTGCACATCATTAGTTGTGACCTGGTTTCATTCCACGCAGGTGGATGGGGGGCAGCATGGGGCGGAACCGAACCAGGGGCCTCCCACATAGGAGGTGAGACCTTTCACCACTGAACCATCCCAGTGGTTACCAGTTGCAACACAGTTCAGTATATAGGGTTGCACAGGCCAGGGCCAGAATCAGACCCGGACTTTGTAATTGGGAGGCTAGTGCTCAACTGATGAACCATCCCAGCATCTCCTAACTATATCTGTATGAACAGCTGAAACTCGGAATTAATAGAATGACTTTCTTTAAATACGAAGGACCAACAATCCTGGGTGATTTAACAATTGAAGTATCTCCATTTGGCGACTTCCAAATGAACATGTCAGTTCGAGGCTATGTTGAGGCATTCATTTCTAACATCTGCAGATTTGCTTCTGGGAATGCCAGTCAATACTTCCAGGTCTTCTTCTTTCTAGTACGTTACCTTAAACACCCCTCCGTTGTACACTGGTGCTCCACATTGGGTAGTTCCTCATCCTCATTTCAGTAAAAGTCATATTTATCTGATCAGCCCCAGTCCCACGGTTCTTCCATTTAGCCTCTGGGAGAATTTGGTTATTTGCTCCTAAAGCCTTAGTAATTGGTCTATACTCCAAGATCACATTTCTCACCTCCCCCAGTTCAGGAGTTTTTGTCCACTCTGCATGTTGAAAGGACCTTCCATTCATTACAAGTCATAAGAGATACAAATATTTGAACATTCTCAGGGAACAAAGTGTGATTTTTGCTTAAATTCCACCAAGAGCAGATAAGCTATTTCATGTCATGATAATGAGCAATGAACTTTGTTCCCTTTTAAGGAGAACAGCCCTGTCCTTGTTTTGAATTGCTGCTCAAGTTCTAAGGGATATGATAAACCTGGCTACACCTTGGTATGGACTTGGAATCCAGATAAGGAAGAGGTCAATTTGAGATGAGAAGAAGACAAGGGAATAATATTAGTTCTTCAAAATAAAATTGAAAAATTTTTTTAAGATTTATTTTATTGTTTTTGACAGAGACAGAGAGAGACAGAGAGAAGGGGGAGGGCCCAGAGCAGTCTCCACAGTTGTACACCATCAGTTTTTGACATGGTTTTGTTCCACACAGGTGGGCAGGAGCCACGCAGGGTGGGAACTGCGTTGAGGGCCTCCTGCATGGGAGGCACGCCCCCTTGAGCCAGGGGCCAAACCAGAAAGCGAGCACCAAACTGGGGGCCTCCTGCATGGAAAGCACACCCCAGTTCAGCATATGGGTCCACACAGGCCAGGACTGGGATCTGATCCTCGGTCCCCAGGTCTGTAAAGCAAGTGCTTAACCCACTGAGCCATCCCAGCTTCCCCTACACTTGAATTTTTTAATAGAAATGTCCAAGCCTAAACTTTTTTCTGGTTTAAACATGATACAGACTCTCAGTTAACCAGCACGCATGGGGATTGGTAGATGCTGGATAAATGTAAGCAGACTCTCAGTTAACCAGCACCTGTGCCAGATAAAGGTGGTATTATTTCTTTGGTGCTTGTGCTGGTTGCTGGAGCATGCCGGTTGCTTGAGTTCCAGTTAACCGAGAGTCTATTGTACTTAATGTTACACATTGTAGCTGGTAAATGGAAGTCGTGGTAGAAAACTTACCCAGAAAGATCGCTGGCATGTGTAGCTAAGACCTGGGCCAGGAGGAGTTCTGCTGGTCTCCAGCCCTTGAAAAGGAGTCTCTCAATGTCCTCCTTTATTCTCTTTCATGACTGTCCCCACAGGTGGGGAAAACATGGACAAAAATAATGGTTAGAGGGAGTTCCTATCTGAAGCAAGAACTCTTCACTGGGACAACTGATAACTGCTTTTGTCTTCAAACACTTCCTCTGAGAACAGGATTGCTCCACAGAGCTAGACTGACTTCATGGCATTGTTATACCAAGAAGCACCTAGAGCCCAGGAGATCTGGAAGCAAACAAGAAGAATCCACTTCAGGGAGTTTTCCTAACAAACCCCATGAGGCCCAAGCGAGCCCAAAGGACCCAGAGGTACTTGCTCCATGGTTCATCCATCATGGAGGAAGCCTCAACTCTATCTAATAGAATTTTCTTTGAGGTCTGAGGTTCCTTTCCCCAAGCATAGGGCTTCTGTCCATCAGGTTTTTAGAAGTTTTTTCTAATGTCTCACAGCTCAAGGGCACTTCTTTTTCTCTCATTTTAACCTCTTACAAGAGAACATGGCTGAATGAGATGTTAGAAACCCAGAATTAGCCTGTCTTTAGGAAATGTGGATCTAGTTAGAGAGAAATTAGTAGAAATCCACTTCTATGCACTTACTCCTGCTAAATTGCTTTGGATCTATTTCTCCAAACCAAATTCCTTTATGGTGGCCCTGACGTGCATCTTCAAATCCCTGGATATGGCCTATCAGGGTATAAGTCTGTGATCCCCAACCATCAGGCTAAGAGCGCTATTTCAAAAGGCTCAAACCCATTTCGCCTCAGGTCAGTGGGACTTCCAAGGCTGGCCTGGATGATAACCGCATTCAACTGCACCCCTCCTCTACAAACAGGAATGTGGTTGTCAAACCCAGATTTGATCCCTACTCACTTTAAACTAGGGCCAATGTGTGCACTAGTCTCTCCAAATAATAACAGAGCACATAAATACCTCCCCGCAGGGTTCCTGGAGTGACATGAATCAGAGAAGTTTGCTGCTCCCAGTTTTCCCACCTGTAGTATATTAGGGTAGCTCTGAGGGGCCCCAGGCTCCTGGACCTGCTAAAGAGGTTAGCTTGGGCCTGGGTGGGTTCAGGCAGCTGCGGCTTCCCCAAGGAGACTTGTACTCCCTGGACTTGTATCTGGAAGGTCCTCAATGCTAAGAATGGACGATAATGTTTACTCAGCTTGACCTGTAATTGGCACACACGAAGTTCCACTGGATTATCTGTTCCCATCTAAACAGCACATCCTTTGCTGGGACAAAGATTTTTTGTTCCCTTCGCGGGATTATGTTTGTTTGCTTGCATTTCTGTATTTTCCAACTTTTTATGAGAATCCATAATATGCATTTACTATTTTTTTATGATTCAAATTGACCCATATCCAGCTAATCTTAAGAGGTGCATTTAGTAGAAACAATTGTCCATGTTAACATGTGTTCAGCTATTAAAAACAAAGTGTGCATTAGTTATAACGTTGACTTAAAAAGCAGAACATACTTATTCAATCAACTGTTTTTAAAAGTTACATCAGAAACACTGGAAAAGTTTGTCAGCATGAATAGTGGTGTCTATTTTGAGCAGGATTATAAGTGAGGCTTTTTTCTTTGTCATAATTAAAAAAACTTTTAATATCTGATACCATGAACACGTGTTTCTAGAATGTGATAAAATAATGTATTTCTTGGGTTATATATTTGTGTTTTTCAAATAACAAACATAATAATAAAAATCCTTTTTCATTATTTTTTACAAGACTAAAATTAACCTTTCCCAAGTTTGATATGCACTGAGCTATATTTGAGATTTATGTATATTGTCAGAGGCATTAAATTTAAGTTAAATGTATCTGATAACCAAGAAAAGAGGATGGGGGGGAAAGGCTTTATTTTATTGTTTCAAAACTTAAGTACCTACACCTGTTAAAATAATCTAATGAACAACCCGCTTTCTTTTCTATAGTGGCTTCAGGCTTCCTCATTTGAACCCCTTGGACTATATCTAAAGAAATATTGCACACAGCGGCAACTTTTTGTTTTTTTAGAAAAAAATTTTGAAGAACTAAATGATTTTTGCATAAGAGTCTCCAAAGTTGTGGGTGTTTTGTTTTGTTTTGTCTGGTCTTGTCTTATTTTGTTTTAAGCTAAAGATGCAACTTTGGGCTTAGCACAAACACATGTGGCCAGCTGGCAGGCATAGAGTGAAAGTCCTCTGATGTTTTTATGTTCAGAAATGAAGTTCGCTGCATGTTAAAATTTCAAAGATGATTCTCCGCTGTTGGGAGCAATTAACTCATGGCTAGGTTTAGAAAAGGCCAAATTATTAGTGAATTACGAAGGCCATCATGAAAACATTGTTTTAAAGTTTTTATGGTCTCCATTTGTTTTAGCCTGAGTGAAGATTTTTCTGTTTCCTAATATTGTTACTAATAAGAATTGGTTTCTTTTTTTTAAGATTTATTTTATTGTTTGAGAGAAAGTGAGAGAGAGATAGAGAGAAGGTGGGGAACACAGAGCAGTCTCCATAGTGGTACATCACTAGTAGATTAGTGGTGACATGGTTTCATTTCACACAGGTGGATGTGGGGCCACACGAGGTGGGAACTGAACCCAGGGGTCTCCCACATGGAATGCAAGAAACTTCGCTACTATCCTGACAGTTACCAGTTGCACTGCAGTTCAGAACATAGGTTTGCATGGGCAGGGCTGGGTTTCAATCTCCAGACCTCGTGGTTGCAAGGCAAGCCCTCAACCTGCTGGGCTATCCAAGCAACACAGAATTATTCTTTATTGATTAAATCTGACCTTTATGGCAAAAAGCTCTGGCACCTTCTATGGCAGCTCCATGTTCCCCAAGAATTCACATAGATGGAAGATACCTGCTCTACTTCCATTAGTTTGGAAGGGGACAATTGAAGGAAGTAATAGATGCTCAGACCCTAAAGAAGAGGATACTCTAGCTGCTAGCACAAAGAAAACACACTACATCCTATCCTTTCAGATTAAGACTGAAGTTTTCTAAAATCTTCTCTCTAAGGCAAATGAATAAGGAGGCCCTGGGATCACTTACACCATCTCCTGGAGAGGCCTCTAGAGGAAGGATTGGTAGAGAAACCTGAATCCACACCTGGCAAGGGGTCAATTAGCAGATATTTGGTCTTGTTCTAAACATACGCTGAGATATTTGGTCCATTAGGCTCATGCCAAATGATCCTCGATATTGGTCCTGTCAAAAAAGGTCCACAATTAGAAAATGTCTCTGGGTTTAATTAATAGAGACATTTAATAACCCATAACACTTATGTATACTTTGAGCTTACAGGATTAATACATAAAAAGTATTATTGTGTTATATTGGTCCAATAGTTGTGTTATGGCTGTATTGCCAATAATAACCCTTCTTGTTTGAGTAGCCTCACTGGTAATACACATATCAAAGACCAAATATCATGGACCTTTTGGTGTGAACCAAATCTTTCCATGGATGTTTTACACAGAACCAAATCAAGGACCTTTGGCATGGACGAAATGCCCCCATGAAGATTAAAGACTGCCCCCCAATGACCTACAAGGAAGGGGACTTCTACTCTTAAGGGATTTCAGTGGAGTTGATAGCAACTCAGATGGTGACTGCAAATTTCTTTTATAAGCAATCAAACATTGTAAATGTTACTTAGACATGAAAATGTAGGCCTCAGCAGTTTTTACACACAGCAAAAAGTGTTACTGTCCATGACCTTGATTGTTATTTTGTTATTAAGTTGTGGATTTCATGATTGGAGAGTTCTGATTCCTCTCCCATTTCTCTCAAGTTAGTGGCTGGCTTTTCAAAGTGAGGCCCCAGGCCAGCCCACACTGTTATCACCAGGGAGCTTGTTAGAAATGCAGACTCTGAAAGGAGACCTGCTGAATCTGCAACTTAGCAAGATCTTCAGTGGACTGATATGCACATCAAAGTGAGAGAATAACAGCAATAGTATAAACCAAGTGTTGCTAATCAATTGTAAAGACCTAAATTTAGTGTAAGTAACCAATTGAAAACCCGTAGCATGTAACTTTGACAACTCTTAGGAAAACCAATTAACATAATATTAATATTTAGTAAAAAACCCTCTTTAGGATTGTCTACTCACTTTATGTTGTTTTTTTGTTTTTCCCACTATGACTCAGCTGTCCTTTTCTTCACACCTGTCATACATCTTTCCTCCTACTCAAACTTACCTCCGGCATCTTAGGCAATCTCGGTGGTCCTGAGAAAATGATAATGACAAACAGCAGAATTGGGGAGATAGAAAGACAGAACTGGCCCCACTGACTTTATTAACATGAGCCACATTTAGTATAACAATTTATACAGTTTATAAACATTGCATTGTCACAATTTACCTCTACTCATCGACCTGTGAGGTAGGCAAAGCAGGTAATATCATCATTGTCGCCATCTTACAGCTGAAAATTCTGAGGTTCTAGAAGATCCAGTGACATACTCAGCATCCCAGATCAAACAACAGTCAGAACTATGATGAAATAAATACAACCCAAAACTCAACCCTTTGTCTGAGCTGAAGCGCCATGGTGGAAGGCACAGGCAGGGGAGGACATGGTTAGGGGTGTCATCGATGTCAGCAATAAGATGGCTGCACCTTGGGTTGGGAGTGCCCTGTGTGCACAGTGCTCCCCTAGAACGGCCAAAGTCAACAGTCTGGTTTGGGACCTTACATGTCAAGCCCCCAGGCCTTGAGCATGATCACGTGTGCTATGTGCTTCTTTTCAGAAGAGTTTTGCACCCGCATTTCAAGAGGACGAGCTGAGAGTATAGAGCAAAGAGGCATTTCAAGAAGCAGAGAATCTCACCTAGGTTTCTGTTTGTATGTTTGTAGAGAACCCAACTGGGCATGAGAAACAAAAGCAGTGGGGTAGGGAGAGTGAGGGCAGACTTTCATCCAGTGCATCAGCCCCATGATCAGCACTTTCATCATCTTCATCAAACACTCCCCAGCCATCAGACTCTGTGGCTGATACTTCACGTTCAATTCCTAGACTAATCCCCATGTCAGTCCTAGGAGGTGCCCTCATTTGAGAAAGAAGAAAACTGAAGAAAGACCATAATATTTGCTGATGGTCACACAGCTAGTGAAAAGTGTAGCTGTAGTTTATACTTTGATTTTTTTGACCTTGAAGCTCAAATATTGAAATGTTAAGGCTAATGTATCTAATGCATCACCTGCATCCCGGTGACTCATATCCAGGTTCCTTGTTTCCACCTCTCAAATCAGAACCTCTGGGGCTGAGCCCCATGCATCTGGAGGCTAAGATATGACTTTAGTTCTGATAAACGCTGAAGACAGGGAACAACTCCTCCAGGTTACTGGGGCTTCTGTACATACATTGGAAATTAGGTTTGATGTGAGAGGCAACTGGAACATAAATTTAATTAGCCAAAGAGACAGATGACATTATACCATAAGGGAGAAAAAAAATATATTCAAACTAGAAACATTAAGACTTTTGTTTTAATACTTGTATGACATTTAATAGGGTCACCTTAACCTTTCTAAATTTAAGTGTGCATATTATTTTATTGTTACAAATCCTTTAGACTACCTGAGTAAAATAGTTAAAAAAGTATAGAGAAAATTAATGTGAACAGTTCTAAAAAGCAAATGATCTATAGTCACATTAGAGTAGAAATGAAAATAATTCTCCAAGTGATCAGTCTTATAAGCTTTGAGTTATATGGTTTGCTAAAGAGGTAGGTCAGATTTCTCTCTTTACTATGGAGGTAGCATGAGTCAGAGATCTCATAAGGTTTGGGGCCTTAAAGTTAACGAGGTAGAGTACGATTAGGAAGAAACTCCAGAGACCTGGTAGACCTTTGGAATGAAGTAGCAGGGAAAGAGGTGAAGAGGCTTTTTCTAAAGAATGGAGGTGCTCAGATTTAAATAGGAGACAACCAGGTGGTGTTTAAAGGGACTAGGTAGAGAGGAAGAGTCAAGGTCTCTGGAGCATGCAGAGCAGAGAGAATGGTATTGAGTCCTGTACTTATTTTTTCACTCATCTGGCAGACATGTATTGGGCTTTCCAAGTGTCCTATAGAATTATTGAGATGAATTAGAGCCCCTGCCTCCAAGGGATGCATACATGAGTGGGGTGGAGCTGGTGGGAGGTGAGGGTCAACACTGTTGGGAAAGCAGGAGTTGAAGTCACAGAAAGGGATAAAAGAGAGGCTGTGAAGAAGAAGGGAGAATTAGAGCCCCACCTAGAGCAGGGATTCCCAACCCCGTGCCCGCGGGCGCCATGGTGCCCGTGGCCCGATTCATGTGCGCCCGCCATTATTGACTGCATCAGAAGTTTTTCATAAACACTAAGTAAAACTATCATTTATTTTTATAATTTGTTAGAATTTTAAAATATTGTTTGAGCATCTACACAGGTTTATTACATTCATTGGTATGTTTGCGATATCGTATGTATAAGTTTTTCCCCTAGCTTTCGCCTTTGTACATGTCGCGTCTTGTTTAGCCGCTGCGCTCTTTAAACTCTCCTCCACCCAACCGGGAGACGCGACGTTACGCGACGTTGCCATTTTGATTGTGGTTGCTGGACTGATCGGGTCGTGACGGTTAGCTAGGATCACAGTGTTTTGATATATTCGATTTTAAATGAACTAAAAGCGAGGTAAGTAATCTATTATTATGGTGGCAATCTGATATGATATGGTAGTTCTATAACTATTTTTATTTTTATTTTTTTAGTCCTAAAATGAGTGGACCAAATAAGAGAAAACGAACCTATAATTTTAACACAGACTGGGAGGAATCATATTGTTTCTTTAATTTAAAAGGTAAATGCGTTTGCCTGTTGTGTGGCAGTAGTATTGCAGTGCTGAAAAAACATAGTGTTGAACTTCACTTTCAGACAAGTCATACCACTTTTGATACGAATTATCCACTTAAATCTGAAGTAAGAAAGAAAAAATAAATCAACTAAAATTAAGTTTAACTACTCAACAGACTGTTTTCACTAGACATGTGGAAAGATCTAAAAAGGCAACCATTGCTTCTTTCAAAATTTCTCACATGCTCGCAAAGAAGAAAAAACCTTTCCAGGATGGCGAATTGTTAAAAGAAGCATTTCTGACTGCTGCCGATTGTTTGAGGAATATTCTAACAAGCATGAGATTATGTCGGTGATACAAGACCTACAGTTGTCAAATAACACAGTCACAAGAAGAATACACGCAATTTCAAAAGACTTGCAAACTCAGTTAAAGACTGACTTGGAAATATGTGACTGCTTCTCTCTGCAATTTGACGAGTCAACAGATATATCAGACACCGCACAGTTGGCAGTTATGGTGAGAATGGTATTTAGT
>PVKE010005418.1:0-47583 GCA_004027555.1 Craseonycteris thonglongyai
ATTGAGAAGGTACCTTCTTCAGCACACTAAATGGCACTCTACTGGTTAGATAGCATTTATCAAGGGTCCAGAGTGGCAGAGCTCATAAAGAAGAGGTAGCTTCACCTAGTTATTGGAAATGGCTTCTAATTAGATTAATTTCTCAAAGGACGGGTAACCAGGCTTGTATCTTAGGTATCCTTCATGATGCCTGGATCAGTGCCTGGACTATTACAAGCACTCTTGTATTAGTTCATCTGCTGCACAATGGGAAACCCCAATAACTTCTTTTTAAGAAGGATCTCTTATATCCAACCCCAAACCACTTTGGCATTAGAGTTATGCTATGGTTTAGAAAATTAAATTCTAAGACGCCTATAAAACCAGGAGCTCCCCAAGGACATGCTGTGGTAAGGGACACAGACCCCCGCCCCCGGTCCACTAGAAAGTGAATTCCCATGAAAACAGCAACTGCCCATTGGTTCAGGAGAGGCTCCATTTGTGGAGATGATAAATGTTCAATGGTATGTGGCTATTGATACTAAGTTCCAATACTGCAGACACAAAGAGAAAGAACTGAAAACTGCTAACCAGGAAGGCAAGCCTCAACTATTGGGAGCACCTGCTCCCAACTCCAGAGAACTGTTGGCACACATGCTGCTCTAAGTGAAAAGTCTGCCTGCTCCCGTCTTCTCCCCCTAGAAGACAATCCTACTTAGTCTCCAAGTCGGCGACTCTTCCGCCACGAAGGTTCCCTTACTTGCACGATTAGTTTCTCCTTCCTTTGTGTTCCCTCAGCTCCTTCAGTGTTTATTACATCAGATTGCAAATATGTATTTTTAGTAGGTGCCTCTCCCTATCGGACTGTGAATTCTTTGAGAGCAAGGAGTAATCCTCTTCATCGTTGCTTTCTTGGTGCTCACACCTGCTTTATATTAATATTTTATGAATAAAAGGGTAAGTTCAATACTCACACCTTGATATTTCATTGGCAAAGCAGATTTCGTAAAATATGAACTGTATTTAAGGAGTATGCATTGTGTGTTCGTGGAAGAAATGAATGAGCAAACAAATGTACCAGCCAAAATACACCGGAAGGGGCTGTAGGAAGCACTTGCCAGGTCCTGGATAGCCCAGAGAGAGGCGGGAACCGCCCTGAAGCCGGGCTGGAGAAGTCTGCGGAGTAAGCCTGGCTTTCAGGCACAATATATGGCAATAAGGTCGGTGCTGATACAAAAGTTTGAGAGAGTGAAAAACAGCCTGTGGGAGAGTGGAATGCTGGGTAGTACCCAAGTTTTGGTTCATCTAAGCATTCCTCATCCTGTCAACGAGTAGAAGTGTCTTTGGAATTTTGAACCCCACCCTGAGACCACCCATGAGGAGGAAATAGAGCTGGTTTGGCAGATCTGCTGGGGGAGTCAGGGATGGGGCTAAGTAAATGATGATGATTGTGTTAGGGCCCAAAGGGCGATGGGGTGTTGTGGTGAGAACTTCTGGCAAAGCATTTCAATTCTCTTGGCCTTTATTTCTCCATTTGTAAAATACAGGATTTTGATTAAATCGTCCCAAAGATTCATTCCAATTCATTAGTCTCTAATTCTATTTAGTCTTTAAATGTCTAAAACACATCTGAAAGAAACTTCCTGGAGCCTAGAACTGGTCGCCTCTATGGATGAAGGACACAGATGTGCTACAATGACACCCAAAGCTGAGCTCCAGAAGGACAGGGAGTTTTTTCTGTTGGGTTCACTCCTATAAGTCCTGCATCCAGAATAGTGATTTGGCTCAGAGCAGGACCTCTGTGAGTATTTGTTGATTGAGTGAATTGAAGGCCTATCTCACAGACACTCCAAACCTGTTCGAAGCATGGACATGATGTCCACCAGTCTTATCCATAAGATTCTTTTTTATTTAATTAATTTTTTTGTTAAATGTATTAGGGTGACATGGTTAGTGAAAATTACATCGGTCCCTGGTGTACAACTCTATGTACTTCATCTATATGTTACAATATGCGTTCACCACCCAGAGTCAGCTTTCTTTCCATCCCCATATATTTAGCTCCCCCTGCCTCCTCTCCCACCCTCTTCCCCTTACCCTCAGGTAAAACTAAACTCTATCAATAAGATTCTGAGTGTGTGTGAGAGTGTGTGTATGTGTGTGAGTGTGTGTACCTGCACTAGCCTGAAAATCTAGGTCATTCTTTCACTGAAAACCTTTTTTGGCAGAATACTTCATCATGTTTTGAAACAATGTGATGCCGTGGGTGGCTCTTTGTGCTAAACGACTACACTATGAATGGGGGCACAGACATGTGTCATATGAGTCCCATTCTGTCCTGGGTTCATCTCCAAATGTCCATCAAAACTATCCCAGACACTGCAGGTTGCATTTCAGGAACCAGTGAGAACCCAGAAAGAGAAAATAGCACACTGCTCCTGTAAAAGTAGGGTCTGGCCAGTTCTAACTCACTCATTTTCAAACTGGGCTCGGCATGATTACATGAAGTCATACAAAGGGCTGAGTGGGTCCCTCGCCTCCTTCACTAACTGGAATCTCATGTTTATCTGTCATGTGTGTTGAGTTTCCCATTTAAATTTGAATTTGAAGAAAGAATTAGCAGTTTTAAAAATGTAAGGAAACCAGAGATCCTTGAATGTTCTACTCAAAAAATCCAAGTGAGTAATACAAATAGCTAACACTAATGACCCCTGTGTGCTAGGCTGTGATCTAAGAACATTACATGTATTTATTCATGTAATGTTTATGACATACCAACAGCAAAGGTATTCATATTATTCTCACTCTTCAGATGCAGAAACTGGAACACAAAGAGGTTAGAAAACTTGCTCAGTCACACATAGCTAGTGACTGGCAAGACCAAAATTCAAAGTGGGACATCCTAGCTCCAGAACTCATGCTCTTAACCACTCCATTTCACTACCTAGAAATTGTCCAAAGTAAGCACTCACCGCCGGCTTCACATTAGGTTTTGCTTCTGAAAATTTGTCCAGTGATTCTTGCATGGTCCTCCTTGATGGGCAACAAGATTTTCAACTAAAAACAAAAAAGTATATCTGCCCAAGAATTTCAAAACTGCATCTTGCTCCACTCCCCTCCGTTTCAATTCCATGGATATGGAACTTGAATTTGCCTCCACACCATTTGGACGTAAAGGTTTAATCTAGTATGCAGATAGCACCTCTGTTATACACCTAACTGGCTCCAGCCTTTTAAGGCAACCCAAACAGTCCACTGTTACACACCTACCAATGAACACGGATGAGCTAGACATGCCCAAGTCCATGACAGTCCTAGCTGCTGCACGCTTGTACCTCACCTGTTGCCTCTAAACCCTGTTTCTATTCTGCTGGAACTCCTAGCTCTGAAACCCCTATTCCATGTTGCTCTACTACCTATGGCCCTGGGGCTGCTTCTTGGCTTGCCAAAACCCGAGGGGCTTGCCTCTCTAGCTACTGTCTCATTGGAATCCAGCTTTAGTGCCTGTCCTTTGGGATACAATTACCCAGAATAGTCAGTGTTCAGGTCCAGGATGCCAGCCTCTCTCCTCTCGGGCTGTAGTCAGGTGTTGCTCTCCTCATTTTAGCCTGGATTCTAATTGATTCCAGGTCACTGTACAAGAGCTCTTAGCATTCACCACACTAAGAGCTGGGTCATTTATAACGCAATTGCAACATTTGAGTAATGATAAGTGAGACTGAACCAGTCGTTTAGAGACACTGAAAAATGAGTAAGAAGATTATAGAGAGAGCCAAGGAAAGGTAATTGGATTGCCTCGCTTCCAACCTGATACAACTATAGAGCATTTAAAGAGAGGTCTCAAAACCAAGGCTCAGAGAACTGGAAACTACAGATGGGCTATGGGAAAGGCTCTCACCACCAGTGAAGAAAGCAATGGAGGAAAAGCCCTCCCCTAGATATTAATGTATGGCTACATTGGGCACTTCAGGTAACCTCAGAAATTTGATGGAGTGACTCTTTTTAAATTCAGGTATTTACAATTCAGCTGGCTGCTACTAATCCTCAACTCTTCAACCAGAGGAGAGAATGATAGAAAATGGCCTGCGTGGAGCTTGCTGCATGTGGATTTCCAAGACTATGTAACTATATTTTCAATTCCTAAGAGTCATGCCACTGAGGCACCACTGTTACCTCCAAAGTCCAAGGAAGGCAAATTGGGATTATGGTATGTGCAAATTATAATCCAATAGAAGAGAGAGAGAGATAGATTAGTCTGTGCTCTCAGCTAACCTATACTGATTTTTAGTCCAAGTGTAGTATTGACAAAATCCATAGGTATGCCTGGCAGTTATGCTTTGAAGACAGCACCTGAGTGGCATTTGCAATAAATGAGTAGCTGAACAGCTTGCTCCCTGCTGGGATAGTAGTTTGTTTTGCTTTATTAGTCTGCAATATTCAGAACATGTGACTACTGAAAGAGATGCTGGAGGCACTCATAACTAGAACAAAGGATATCATAGAAGAGGTGTGCAGGGCTATGGAGAATGTTTGGTTTTCTTTCAGAATAGGTTGGATGGAAAAGTTATAAGCCTTTATTGAAGCCCTACTAATTCTAGACGCTGCCTCAGGCATTTATCATGACCGTGTAAATGTGTCTCAGATGTCTGGGTGTGCGGAGCACGATTGATCTCGGCCTCACTGATGCACTATGAACTCTATCACTGCCTTCTCACGGAGACCGTGCTACCCATGGGCTGCTCCTAAGCAGTAACTGAGCATGTCTAAATATTGAAGTGGGTCCGTTCTTGAGATGGGAGAAACTCCTCTGGTGGGTGACTTCGGCTCAAGGGACTTCTTAGAACTGTGCTGCAGTCTAATCCTCTTCCACATCACCTTCTTTCCCTCCCTCTCTCCTTTACAAGGGTCAGGCCTGGACTATGTTTTGATGGCTCTCCCATCTCCCCTTCACTCCTTACCCATTTTTCCCTCACAGGCATGCCTCTAACAGATCTCTTGCATCTCTAATCTCATTTTAGTGTCTGCTTCTCAGACAACTCAGACTTACAAGTACACAGTAGTTTTCTATATATTGATTTATTTTAGTCCTTACAAAAATATCATCAAATAGCTTATTAACTGGGGCTCATTTTAAATCATACAAAACTGATTATTTTAATAAGAAAACATGTTCAAGTAGTGGAAACAGGTAGAAAGAAGTGTAATTTTTTTTTTTTTTTTTTTTTGTCTGAAAAGTCCAAGGGCAGGCTTTTAGGTATGGATGGATTTAAGGATTTAATCAATGTTATAAAGAATTACTTTCTGTTTCTTTTGCCTCTAAAGTACTCTGCTTTCATACCACCCAATAAGAGCTTATATTTCTATATTAGCTTCAGATTTACATTCTTTTAACAACTTCAGTGGTGGAGAGCTTCTATCTTCTCAACAACTCCAGTCAAACTCCTAGACATTGATCTGAAATCACATTTCATGTTCATAACTAGCCTAGAGGATGGAATACATGAATTGGCTTAGTGTTAAAACATGATCCCACCCTAAAGCCAAAGGTGAAATCGTTCCCATTCCAGCACAGCTCACTGAGAATGAGGGAAGGTGGTTTCCATAACAGAAAATGGGGATGCTCTTCCAAAAGAAGGGATCATAGGAAAAATAGAAATTTAGAAGTATTATACTAATTGAATAAGAAAGTGGTTCTTAAACTTTAGATGCCTCAGAATTATTTGGAGGACTTGTTAAAACATGGTTGACTGGTTTATACCCTCAGAGTTTCTGATTTAGTAGGTCAAGATTCTAGATTAAGTCATAAGAATTCCTATTTCTGACAAGTTCCCAAGTTGTGTTGCTGCTGGTCTATGGACCACAGTTCAACAGTCACTGCTTTAAATACGTAAAAAGTGTTGGCACTTTTGTGTTAATAAGTTCCAAACATTGTTATAGAATTTACAAGCATTATCGCATTTAGTCCTCATGATAATGCTAGGAAGTATGTAGTTACTGTTATTTTCTCTCTTTTCAAGATTTAGGAAGCTAAGTTTCAGAAACACTTAGGAACTTTACCAAGGAAACATCAGGAGGATGACAACTGTGTAGGGAAAATACAAATCAACTAGTTTCCACTACTGGGTTATCCATAGCCTCTGTGATTTGAAGTTGAAAAATCACTTAACTGCCATTTCCCCAAGATCTTGCATGTTCATTGTATCCTAAGCACATACAGGCACATAAAGTATTTACTAAAGTGGTAATGGTTTCAGGCCAATTTCTAACCCAGACCAGAATCCACATCATAGAAACACTTAGAATGGATGTGTTTCTTTTAGATATTTGCTTTTGAGCCGTAGATGCGATGTGGAATGTAATAGCTCATCAACTACAATAGCACCCATCAACTACCGTTCCTTTTTTTCTTGTTTCTAATGCAAGAAGAAGTACATTCTTAACAATGAACTAAACCTATCTCATGAAATAATGTTCAAGGATTATGAACTCTAAATTACGAGTGCTTATTTTTTAATTCATGGCAACTTTTTGAAGCATTTTTACTACCTGATTAATTTCTCCAGAAAGCCATAGTCATTATTATCCATAATCTAAGCAGTTTATCTAGAGGAAAGAATTCCTAGTTTCCTTAAAGGTTTATTGGATTTTAAAGAAGAATTTATCATGTCAGATCTTGGCACATTCTGCTGCCAAGGCAACCTTGTGTTTACAGAACTGAATCATAAAAATTATTAATTCTAGCCTCTATATAGCCTGTAGCTGAGGAAGGGAAATCACAAGAGTCAGATATTACAGGCAAAAGAAAAGAACACATGATAACTAGGACTTTAAACTCTGAATATTATGAACCATAATTTAATCTCAGGAACTCTATTTATTCAATAAAGAATCGTAACACATTTACTATGCACAGGTCCCTGTGCTAATCATTGCAGAAGACACAAAGGCATTAAAAATATGAACACTTTCCTTAAAGAAATGATAGTCTGATAAGGGAATTCACTCAATACCTATAGTTTTGAAAGTCTTTAGCTGGATCTCAGTCTAGATACCTACTGAAGGTAAAGACAATAAAAAGGATATTCAAAAATTCAGTAGCTCAAACAAGATGTCCAAGGTGTGTACATAGCTTCTGTCCTATGAATCAACAAGGGGCCCAGGGCTAAAGAGGTACATCTGCCATCTTCCTGGGTCCTAGAGTCTAGCACATGGCCACCTGCATGAATGAAACACAAACACACCACTACATCTTGGTTCCACATGGAAGAACAAAGAAAGAGAACGCGGAGACAATAGGTACAGGGCCTTAAACGCCCAGGCCCAGAAATAGTACATATTACACCTGTTCACATTCCAGTGGAAAGAACTTAGTCATCCAGCCATACCTGCACGGAAGGAAAGACAGAAAATTAGGTCTAGCATTGGGCCCAGGAGGACAGGGAGGATCTGGTTGGAAAACTAGCAGTCTTTTTCCTAGTACTGCTTGAGTTATCTCACTTAATCGTCACAACTACACCATGCCACAGTTATTTCTATAATGTTTCCACATTCTATAAGACTGAAGCTTAGGGAGATAAAGAAACTGGTTCAAGGGCCCATTAAGCCATTGAACGATCTGGAATTCAAACCCCAATAGGAACTACTATGACACTCTACTTTCTCATCACTCTAAACACATGCATGATTATAATGCTGGTTAGAGTGTGAAAGAAGTTTTTTTTTTTTAATGTGAGAGTAGTTACTAGTCATGATGTATATATAAGTTCATAAAAATTGTGAATCTTGACAAGAGGCCCAAAAAAGTATAATCTGTCAACCATCTGCCAGAAACCAAGGCATTTATTTCACTACAGCTGTCTCCTGCAAATATTTTCATCCATTTTTGTATTTTATTGGGGGTAGTTTGGGGTAATGCTATTATAATTAAGTGGTTTCTAAATAGGAGGGGTTATGTGGCCGGAGCGAACAGGAATGGCAAGCGAGGGAGAGCTTGCTGTGAACACTAAGTTCAAAAGTATCACTGAGCTGCAGGACATCAGAAAAAAGAAGGGGGATTGTTGTTATTGTTATTTTGTTTCAAAAGTGCAATTTGATTTCTACAGCCTTTTTTATTTACAATATTTCGGATGTCTGTCACCATATATAATATAGTGACTGCAAAGGGAATCTTGGGCTGTCTGACAATTGGCATGTGAAAACAGCATAGTGTCTCAAAAGGATATGGGCCACTTTCTAACAGTAACTCGAGGAAATCTACAGGATTGGGAATATAAAGAGAAAAAGAAAAAAGGAAGGATGAGGGAGGGCATGCTGAAGCAAAGAAGAAAGGAAAGCATCATAAATAACAGTGTTTTTAAAATGTCAAAGTAGGGATACCAGGATAGCTAGCAGGTTGAGTGCTTGCCTTGCAACTGTGAGGTCTGGGAATCGAACCCCAACCCAGTCCCCTGCAAACCCATATGCTGAATGACAGTGCACCTGGTAACTGCTGGGATGGGAGCAAAGATTCTTGCCTCCTATGCAGGAGGCCCCTGTTCAGTTCCCACCCTGCATGGCCCCATATCCACCTATGTATAATGAAACCATGTCACAACTAATGATGTATAACTATGGAGACTGCTCTGGGCCCACCCCATTCTCTTTCTCTCTCTCTCCCTCTCTCTCTCCTCTCTCTCTCACCTTTTCTCAAATAATAAAATAAATCTCTTAAAAAATGTCAAAGACCTCTCCCTTCTCTCTGTCTCTGTATCTCTCTCTCTCTCTCTCTCTGTCAAAACAATAAAAATAAATCTTAAAAAAAAAAAAAAAAAGTCAAAGTAAATACTAAAGAGCTAAAGAACCATTTCAGATATCAGAGATCTTTGTTGTTCTTCTTTCAGATGAGTGAGCATTCAGAACCTGGTGGTTTTTACTAGATAGCTCATTGCCTTCTGCTTGGGAATGACATCTGCTAGGCAGCTAACATTCAGGACAGGAAGGAGCGATTAGCTTGAGCTCACTACATTGTCACATAACCTTACCCACAGCTGGCAAAACACCCATCAGTGAAACAGCAGATGCAGCCCTGTCATTTCACGGAGGAAGGAGGGATGCTTTTGGCTGATGAGTGACAGAAAGCTTGACATGTAGCCATTTATCATTTGAAAAACTCCAACAAACAAAAGGAAATGCAGCATATGCGCAATCCCAGTAAATTCAGGTGAAACAGACCATCAACCCTCTCCCCCACACCCTTCATATTCCCCAGATGCACCCAGAGCAACAAGCAGACCCTGCCCTACACTACGATCTTTCCCTCCACCCTGGAGTCCTCCAAATGTGCTCATGGCCGTGACTCACTGGCACCATGTCCCGGCAGGTGTGTACATAGCCTTGCTCTATCTTTTCCCAGTACCTTCTCAAATGATATGGCTCTACTTTAGGAGCAAAATTAATCAAGAAGTAGCTTTTCTCAGATTAATCACAGTGTCTATACACACTGAAAATTTCACCGGAAGTCAAGATGGTACAGAAACAAGGGGTGGATATCGTTGGGGGACAATTCTCCATGGATCTTTTTGTTGTTGTATGTCTTGCAAGCAAAGCACTTGAAGCTTTTGTTCAAGGCTATCTTTTTAATAGCAGTAAAAAAACTTGGAATATAAGACAGTTTCTCCTTTGGGGGCACAGAGCAGGTTTGTGTACCTTTCAATATAACACAGCTAATATCTTCGCCAGGACAGAAGTTGGGTAGTTGTATTTTCATCCTGTTGTAGAAGACTCGACTTCCTGATCTGGGACCCAAACCCATTACATGTACTACATTCCTTTGGCCCTTCTGCATCACCCCTGTGAGAATTCAGTAAAAAGGGGAACCAATGCCAATGAAGGTCGTGTTGTTTGTAGTGTCATGAGTAATAAACTTCTTTGTCTCTGACCCAGGAATTTTGTGTTTTCTGCTTCCATCTGTGAAAATGTATTATAGAGTCTAACTTGTTATGTTGTCAGTAGGGTAAAGTTGCAGATCCTTTAGTCTTGACAAACATCGCTCTGTATTTTTGTCTACCACTTAATCTCAATTGAATCTCAAAATGTAATTTCCCCCTCATCTATGAATCCCTGATGCTTATACAAATCCTATTATAATGCTTATCGAAAGTCATTATTTAAGTATCTTTCTCTCACTTGGCTTTGTGCTCCTAAAACAAAGGCCCATACCTTATTTATCTTTGAAACTTTAATTACTTGCATACAATACATGCTCAATACATAAATCAAATTAGGGTATGTGAAACAATCAAGTTGCGTCCTTCAGTTACTAGTTGTTTTCTTGAAATGGTAAATGCCCCATCTGGTTCTGATTTATAGATGAAGCTATAAGAATTTTGGCCCAATCATGGATTCAGTCATCAGGGCAAACTAGCACAAGCACTCAAGTACATAATTGTGTCTGGTGGTGGCAGCACTACAAGAACGATCTACACCCAAGAGGCACAGAGAGGCTATAGCTGTGATCCTGATGGTTGAAAAACCCCAGCAAAAAAGTGCTGCGGTAGTTGGCTACTTCTCCAAATGCCTTTGCCTGTGTTCTAGGGAAAATACAGTCCAGGAATAACTTATTCTTACCAGGCATATGGCATCCTTCCAAGGCTCAAATATCCCCACTATAAAGAAGAAAAGAGTACCATGGTTTCCAAGACTAATTGTGATTCCTCCATAACTTTCCCAAGAAAGGCTGATTTCTTCATGCTCCCATAGCTCCAATTCTCTTCAGCACTCTTCTTCCACCCCTGCTAATGCGTAGATTTGAATGACAGATGTTCAAAGAAGCAATGGTGGTTCCCACTGCCCCTCCAATAAAATGTGTCATTTTCTAAAAAGGGACATTAAGTGAGAACAAATCTTTATGGTAAGAGATTTATAATTAGAGTGAAACAGAAAACTTTTCCTTTCTCAAAATCTTTTTTAAGAGAAATAAAAGTCCCTCTATGCAGGCATAGTTTGATCATAACTAGTACATTTGGGCACAATTCAAAACTCATTTGAGACCAAAGTGAAGAAATACATTTGAAACAACTTACCCATCCTCTCCTTCTCATTCTCAAAAAAAGCATATAAAATTTGCAGATTCTATAATATTCTTCAGTTAAAAGAAACTGTACATGTGTAGAACAGATTGTTACAGATGTATAAATTTTACTAAAATTAAATTCAAAGACTCTCCATAGTCTGTAAAAAGACATTGATAAATACTGACAAAAGAGACATAGTCTTTATTTTTACCTTTGCAGAGATTATGTTTACATTTTAATTTATCAACTTCACCCAGATTACATATTTTAATAATAAATAATCCACCTTATTACTTCCTCTCCAAACACTTTAATGTATAATTGCTTATTTAATAAAATAAGCATTATTAAAAACCCTATTCTACTAATGAGGACACTGGGCTCAGAGAAATTACATAATTTACCTGAGGCCTTAGAACTAGTAATTAATAGCTGAGGGTACAGCACAGTAAGATTTCCTGACTCTGGGTACAAACAACAGAGAATTGATACAAACCATTGTTTCACTCACCAGTCTAGCCACACACTCCCTGCCCTTGTACAAACACACCCCAAAGTATCACATCTTTAAAATTTCATGAGTAAGGGAGGGGCTGGGAACTGAGATTAACAGTACCTATAGTAATAGGAGATCATACTATCCTTAGATCTGAGTTCAATAAAGCATCATCACCACCACCCCTTCCCCAAGGAAACCCCTTATTATCAGCTGTCTGCCTTTGAATCTTAGGAATAGTCTGACGTGGACTTATTTTTCCTACTCCCAACCTTAGTATGTTGAATCTGTTTTCATATCCAGTCACATTCCTCTGAACACATTTTGGGTTTATTTCTTTTAAATTAAATTAATTGGAGTGACACAGGTTACTAAAATTACATAGGTTTCAAGTGTATAATTCTATAGTACATCATCTGTGTATTGCATTGTGTGCTCACCACCCAAAGTCAGTGTCCTTCCACCATCATATATTTGACCCCCTTTACACTTTTCTACCTCTTCTTCCCTCCTTTCTCTCTGGTAATCACTAAACTGTTGTCTGTGTTTATGAGTTTTTGTTTGTTTATCTAGCCCATTCATTGTTTTCAGTTTTAGATCCTGCTCATGGGTGGCCCGCTTCACAGTGAGCTTAGGACCCTATCTCTGACTCTGGTTCTATATTTTCACTGATGTTTATATCAAGGGTCTGAACTCTAGCTTGATGTCTTCTATAACCAAGTGCATAGCTTCCTATTTATGTTCCTTGGTTGGGCTATATATTAAAAAGTTATCTAAAGAATTTTTTTTAAGATTTATTTTATTGTTTTGGACAGAGACAAAGAGAAACAGAGACTAGGGGGAGGGTCCAGAGCAGTCTCCATAGTTGTACGTTATCAGTTTTTGACATGGTTTGGTTGCACACAGGTGAGCAGGGGGCATGCAGGGTGGAAACTGGGCTGAAGGCTTCCTGCATGGGAAGCACACCCTAGTTCAGCATATGCATCTGCATGGGCCGGTGCTGGGATTCGATCCCCAGTCCCCTGGACTCCAAAGCGAGCCCTTAACTCACTGAGCCATCCCGGCTTCCCCTAAAGAATTTTTGTAGTAAAACTAGAATATACTTCTTGGATAGTTTTTATTCAACACAAATATAGTAGAAATACGAAAGTGGAAGTCTGCGTTCTAATCCTATTCTACTTCTTGAAGGGGAATACTCATAACTATTTAGTGTGTATCCTGCTACAATTTTCTGAGTATAAATATCTACACAATTGTATGTAAATATGTATAGATTTATATATATTGTACTTTGTATATATAATAGATATATGCTATACATAATATATATAGCATATATAACTATATATAGTAGATATAAACATATATAGTATGTGTAACAATACTCATATTACATATGCACTATATATAAAGTGTAATATATATATATATGTATATATACATATACATATACACGTATATATATATAATTTATATATAACATATAATATATGAGGGCAGTCTGAAAAAACTCCAGCCATTGTCAATATGTACTGTAATAACAAGAACAGTTATATGGTTGGATACTTTCCCAACAGCCCTTGTATATCTACCATATATAGTTATACATACTATATATAATACATTATATGTATATAATTTCTTTAAATGGATCACAGATTTTGAAATTTGCCTTTTTAAATAAACAACATGTTATAGATATCTTTTTATGTCAATATATATAGATATACCTAATTATTTTTGATAACAGTATGATATTCTACTTTATTAGTGTACTGCATTTAACTCATTTCCTACAGATGGACATTCAGGCTGTTTTCAGTTTGGAAGCTATGATAACCAACACTGCAATAAATATCCTTATAAGTAAGTATTTGAGTACCTTTCAGAATATTTTTATAGGATAAATTCCTAGAAGTAGAATTATTGAGTCAAAGAGAGTACAAAGTTAAAAGTTTGATAGAAATTGTAAAATCCCCGTTAGCCACTATATTTGAAAGTGCTCGTTTCTCAACATATTCTCCAACATTGGACATAATCCACCTTTTTTATTTGTACAGTCTTGTAGGCATTAAAAATCTGACATTAATTTATATTTCATCGAATGTTAATGAAACAGTTTCGATTTTAGCTCTTATGAAGTTCTACCAGTGCTGCATGTTAATTCCAACCTAGGTCCGCTGATGATGTCCCTGCCTCCTTGACCCATTGCTGCCACATTTAAGACACACGCTTTGAGATCATCCATGTTACCATCACATTACAGAAGACAAAAAAAAAAAAAGCCCAGAGAAGTCAAGGGATATGCAGATGCAGGATGAGTCAGAGCTCAAACTGATGTGCAGTGAAATTGAGGAGGGTCGATGCAGTGACCTTCTTACTAAGTACTAGTTACTGTCCTAGGCCCTTGTGACTACCATAGTGTAGTAAGTGCTAAATAATTGTTTAGTAAATAAGTGAATTAAATGAGAATAAGCCCTTTTCTTCTCTAATGCTAAGAAGATGTACTAGTAGATGTCTCCAGTGAAACCAAAAAGACAGTACTACACCTCTATTTATTTCCTGCAATACGATATCCAACCGCATCTGTGGGAAAAGAGAGATACACACACAATGTTCAAAAGACAAAAGTATTTAACCAAGTAGGTAAATATCAATCACGTACTTTTTATTGAAGAGCAAAGCCCTTAGATATTGCTTCCTGAGTGAGAATCGGGATCAAGTACCACAGGGAGAATAACTGGAGGAAAAAGCTGATTAAATTATTTAAAGTTAAGAAATGGTCAGTTTTAGATGAATCTTTTGTTGCAAGATTTATTTGATGATTTTTGACACACAGAGAGACAGAGACAGAGAGAAGGGGAAGGACCCAGAGCAGTCTCCACAGTTGTATGTCATCAGTTTCCAACGTGGTTTCCTTCCACACAGTTAGGTGGGGGCCGCACAGGGTGGGAACCAGGCCGGGGGCCTCCTGCATGGGAGACACAGCCCCTTCAGCTGGGAGCTGAACTGGGGGCCTCCCACATGGGCAGCACACAGGTCTGCATGGGCCAGGACCACGGCCAGGTCTGGGACTCAATCCTCGGACCCCGGGGCTCCAAAGCAAGCGCTTAACCATTGAACCATCCTGGCTTCCCTAGATGGATTTTTTACTGATGGAAAAATCAGAGGAATAAAGTGGAACAAATCAAACTATGAGCAAATGCAGATAGTTGGGCTCCAAGAACAGCTGAACATTGGACCTGAGACCCTCCATCCTGTTCTCTTCCCATTTCCCCACACTATCTACTAACCACCCATCCCCCCACCCACTCTCCTCATTCTAAGAAGACATCAATTGTATTTGCTTTAATTTCTGTATAACATTAGAGTGTGCATGAGCTCTAGAGTGTGAGAATCTTGGGGATCTTCTTAGAATTTTGCCTGCCACACAGGTATAGCAGCTGGAAGCCCAAAGCGACTGTGGCAAAAAGCATATTCCATGAAAAAGATGCTCAGCCACATTAACTGTACAGGGGTCTCCAAACTACGGCCCGCGGGCCACATCCGGGCAGCCCGCGAGGCCCTCTCATCTGGCCCGTAGAGGCCTTTTTATATGAATAAAATAATATTAAATAAATAATTAAAAACAACATCTATGTTTTGATTCTTTTTTATTTGGACCTCGAGTGTGTAGTTGGCCCCCAAACTGCTGTTTGATAGTTAATGCGGCCCGCGGGCTGAAAAGTTTGGAGACCCCTGGTAGGATATGAGAACAATAACAATAAGACTACCCACTTGGACAGGTTTGCCATAAGGGAGGAATGCAGTCAGACAAGCTTCATTATACTTTGTTGGTTTGAGCATGATCATCTCTGGTTAAGACATAAATACTTAGGATTTCTGATTTCTTAAAATAGCACATAATAGTATTATAACAACATAATAATCAGTGTCTAGTCCCTTCAAAGCAATATCAAGATACCTTAATACTGAAAACCAGTACCACAATTACAAAATGTCTCCTGATCTTGTAGAAATAAATCAACCTCAGCCTTTATTTTAAAATTCCTATTAAAAGGGCTACCTAAACGTTAAGTAAGCTTATTCCTGTTCTAAATATATAGGCTGATTTCATATCTATGCAAACTCTGCCTTATTTCTTAGCTTACATTGCTTTTCAATTGATAGTGGAGTTTTTTCTTCCTTTCAGTGTTTTGTTTTGTTTGTTTGTTTGTTTGTTTTTGTTTGTTTTCTTTTTTTTTTTTTTTTTAGTACAAGTCTGTACTTTTATGTTAAGTACAGACTTCCTTTGGTTTTTAATGAAGTCGATCCTTCCCCTTTTCAGTTAATTTTTTAAATAGAATTTCACTGATGCTGAAACACCCACTGCCTGCTGTTACAGACAGGAAAAATCCTTGTCGTTCACGGGAAATGAATAAATTAATATTTCAAACAAACATAAACAGTTAAACCTGTGACACATGCTGACTTTGAATTATGAAATTCCTTAGCTCTGCTGCATCCTTGGTTCGGCTGAGTTGAGCTGAGAGCTCGAACACCTGCAGCCCAGCAGAACAGACATGCGATGGTTCTGTAAGGAAGCAAGAGAGCTGCCAAGGGTTGCTCCTTTATTTCCCTTTCCTCGAATCATGTCTTACTGGTCCTGGGGTCAAAAACTGTTTACTACTCATTTCTGTAAATTTTCTTTTTAAATGTTACGGTAATATTGAAGTTTCAAACATAAACACAAATGGGGGCAATCGTACTTTAATCTTAATTTACCCATTTTGTCACCCAGCTTGAACAAATATTAACACGTGACAAGCTTGTTTCACTATACACTTACCCACTGGTCCCTCAATCCTAGCTATCCTGTTGTTTCATATTGTAGAGCTACTTCAGCATGAGATTCCTTTTAAGAGAGCGTAAACGTTGTTAAATATAATCACACCTAACGAGTTAGCTATAGCATCAAATATCCAGTGCCCACATATACTTGATTATCTCATAAGGTTTTTTTTAACACATTATTCAGAATCCAAATAAGGTCCATACATTGAGATGACCAATATGTCTTTTAAAGCTTTCTCCTTTAGTTTTTGTTTCTTGGATGTCTTTTGGTTGCTGTTAAACACACTAGGTCATTTATCCTGTGGAGTTTTCTAAAGTCTATTATGCTAATTTATACAACATAGTCATCATTTATGGAGTTCCTTTGTCACTTGTATTTACCATAAATTGGTAGGTATAACCAGAGGCTTAATCAGATTCAGATAATTTTTTTCTTTTCTGGGCAAATTTCCCCCACAGGTAATATTGTGTATTTTTGTTAAAATGTACATGGTTGTCTCTCTGTTTTGATGTTCTCAATTATTGATGATTATTATTTAGACTCATTGATTCATTAGGGTAGTACAAAATAGTGATATTTTTCATTTATTAGCTAGAAAACTTTTATATAGTAAAATGTCCCCTCAGCAATTATTTTGTTACTAAGGAAAAATGATTGATTTTATTTTTAGAAGTTTTTAAGAAATAGATGAACATACAAACCAACCAACCAACAAATAAATAAATAAGAATTACCAAAAGTTATCACTGAGTTACTTTTAGAACCATTATAAACCCAAAAGATTAAACATATTTGATGTGATTCAATCCAATTCAATTTTTGTCTTAACTGATGCTCAAATTATTTCATCTTTGACCAGTGAGAGCTTATTCAGGCTGCCTCTGAGTTCTACTGATATCATCCAATAGTCTTCCATAGTTCCCTTGCTTTCCAATACTACAGTATGTTTTAGGCTCAGTTTGTACATTTCTTTCTGTCCCACATGCAGAATTAGCCACGTCTTAAAAAAAAAAAAAAAAAAAAGCTAGTTCCTTTTAATGTCAGTGGTAGAGCCCATAATCTTCATCCTAAATCCTTGCTATTGGGTTGGTACTTGTTTTTAGGCATTTTCAGTGTACAGAGGTAAGAAAAAATTTTAAAAACAAAATACATCACCGATTCACATTGGTAATTATAATTTAGGTTTATAGACTTTAGTTATTTTGATAACAGCATTATTGAGATCTAATTTGCATATTCTAAAATTCACTCGTTTAAAGTATCTGATTCAATGTTCCTTGGTATATTCACAGAGTTGTGCAACCATCACCATCATCATAGCTTTCAGCACCAAAATAAACCCTGCACCGTTTAACTGTCACCCCCACCAAGTCTGCATCCTTCCCCTCCCCCAACCAGTCCTGAGCTACCACTAATCTACTTTCTGTCGCTATCGATTTGACTACTATGAACATTTAATGTAAATGGAGACATATAATATGTGGCCTTATGAGGCTCAGTTCTGTTCATATCATGTTTTCAAGGTCCACCTATGTTGTAGTATGTATCAGTACTTCAATATATTTTATGGCTGACTAATATTTCAATATATGGATATACCACATTTTGTTTACTTCTTGACCACTTGATGAATATTTGGGTTGTTTCCACTGTTTGGCTAGCATAAATAATGCTGCTATGAAAATCCGTATACAAGTTTTTACGTCAATATAAGTTTTTCTCTTTCTTGGATATATATCTAGAAATAAAATTGCTGTGTCAAATGGCATATCTCTGTTTAACTTTTTGAAGAGTTACCAGGTTGTTTTCCAAGGACTACACCAATTTATATTCCTATCAGAAGTGTATGAGACTTGGATTTCTTCATGTTTTGTTTTTTTTTTTAAGATTTATCCCATCATTTTTGACAGAGACAGAGACAGAGGGAAGGGGGAGGGCCCAGAGCAGTCTCCGTAGTTGTACATCATCAGTTTTCAACATGGTTTCATTCAATACAGGTGGTCAGGGGAAGTGCAGGATGGAAGCCGATCTGGGGGGGCAGGGGGACTCCCACATGGGAGGCAGGCCCCCAAGCTGGAAGCTGAACCAGGAGCCTCCCACATGGGAAGCTTGCCCTAGAACCAAACTGGGGGCCTCCCACATAGGAAGCACACCTCAGTTCAGCATATGGATGTGCACAGGATGAGGGCAGGGACTTGATCCTTGAACCCGGGGCAATAAAGTGAGCACTTAACCCACTGAGCCATCCCAACTTCTCCAGATTCCATCATGTTCTTGACAACATTTGTTATTATCTGACTTTTTTGTTATAGCCATCTTGATGGGTGTGAAAGGGCATGTCATTGTCATTTGAATTTGCATTTCCCTGCTAATGATGTTAAAGATCTTTGCCTGTGCCTACTGGCAAACTGTATATCTTCTCTGGATAAAAGTCTATTCAGATCCTTCCACTATTATTTAAATTGGATTATTTATCTTTTTATAACTGAAACCAGTTCTTTGTAGATGGCAGAGTAGGTAAATGTTGTGCTTATCTCTTCTCATGACCACATATAAATTACAACTAACCTACACAACAACCATCACTGAGAATCTCCTGAGGTCTAGCTGACCCAAATCCTTACAACAAGGACATATAAGAAGCCACATCAAGATGGGTAGGAGGAGAGGACATGGAACAGACTGGTCCCAAATCCCCGTGTGACCATTAAAAATCGAGAGGGACATTTCAGCGGCACCCCTACCCCCACCCTCCGGATGAGTAAGGTATCCCAGTCCCACGCCGGTGCTGGGGAGAGAGGTCCCGGTAACTTCTGGCTGTGAAAACCAATAAATGTTGAGGCGGGTGACATGAAAGGTGGCTGGAATCCCAGGTGTCCTCTCAAAGGGCCTGTGCACAGACTCACTCCCTGACTAACTCACTTACTCTGAGCTCCGGTGCTGGGGCAGCAGTTCAAAAGGTGCCAGAGTCATACCGGGAGCAACTGAACTGTCTGGCTCCAGGGAGAGGGTTGAAAGGGCAGCTTTCTCCCCGACAGAGAGACTGGAGAAAGCTATTGTTTTCTTGGTTGAGCTCTACCCACTCCCAGGTGCAGGAGACCGCCACATCTGAGTCTCCTTCAACCTAGCTAACATCATTCATTTGCCCAGATACCCTGAGACCCCACTCCACCCAATGTTTGGGCCCACCCAGCTGCTTCCAGTGGCTTTTTAATATAAATGGCCCATCTTGGTTCATGTCGAAACTTTTCTAAAATTTCTCAAAGTTTCACAAAACCCAAACAAGCAGCATCTGGCTTAGGCGTGTTTCATACCTTTGGCTGAGCAGCCCCAAGCCCAGCATGAGCAACAGCCTACCTCAGTTGGTGGTTTGGCCCTTGAAGCAACTCCAAGCCTAACGTGGACCATGGCCCTCTGCAGATTGCTTTGTGGCTCATGCCAGGTGGCCCTGGGCAAACCACAGGCTGGGGTTGAACCTGGCAGGCAGGAAAACCTTCCCTGAAGGCCCCAATATTAGCACACATGGTGACCAGCTTTAGACCAAGCTAGAGCATCACCCAGTCACTTCTGGAAATGACACACCCAAAGGGCAGACTGGGCAGGGATCAGAGCCCTGCTAAAGCAACTGCTCCACAGAGTCAGCCTAATACCTATGAATAAGCACAGACACACAGCAAAAATGGAAAGGCAATAAAATATGTTTGAAATAAAAGAATAGAACAAAGCTCCAGACAAGGTACTAAACAAAATGGAGACAAGCAATCTACCAGAAGCAGAGTTCCAAACACTGGTCATAAGGATGCTCAATGATCTCAGAGAGAACTTCAACAAAGTGACAGGAAACATAAAAATGGAGATACAACTATAAAAAAGAACCAGTCAGAAATAAAGAATACAATAACTGAAATAAAGAATACATTAGAGGGAATCAACAACAGATTAGATGAAGCAGAGGATCAAATCAGCAATTTAAAAGATAAGGTATCAGAAAATACCCAATCAGAATAGCAGAAAGAAAAAGAAAACCAAAAATATGAGTACATTTGAAGGGGCCTCTGAGGCAACATCGAGCATACCAACATTTGCATCATAAAAAGAAGAGAGCAAAAAATATAAAACATTTGAAATAATGATATAAAACTCCCCTAACCTGGCAAAGAAAATAAATATACAAGCCGGGAAGTGCAGAGAATCCCAAACAAGATTAACCCAAAGAGACCCACACTTAAGATACATCATAATTAAAATGCCAAAGGTTGAAGACAAAGAGAGAATCTTAAAAGTAGCAAGAGAAAAGCAGTTAGTTACGTACAAGGGAGCTCCCAAAAGACTGTTAGCTGATTTCTCAACAGAAACTGCAGGCCAGAGGGACTGGCAGCAAATATTCAAAATGATGAAAAGCAAGGACCTACAACCAAGACTATTCTACCCAGCAAGGCTATCACTAATAATGAAAGGACCAATAAAGAGCTTCCCAGACAAGAAAAAGCTAAAGGAGTTCATCACCACCAAATCAGTATTATAGGGCATGTCAGATGGACTTCTTAAAGAGGAAAAGAAAGAAAGGAAGGACAGAAGGAAGGAAGGAAGGAAGGAAGGAAGGAAGGAAGGAAGGAAAAATATATGGATATAATGGTGATAACTACCGGTACATATCTATCAAAAATTACTTTAAAGGTAAATGGATTAAATGCCCCAATCAAAACACAGGGTACCTGAATCGATAAGAAAATAAGACCCTTTCATATGCCGCCTATTAGAGACTTACTTCAGAGCCAAAAGACACACACAGATTAAAAGTAAAGGGATGAAAGCAAAATATTTCATGAAAATGGAAACACACACACATACAAAGCCAGAGTAGCAATACTTGCACCAGACAAAACAGACTTTAGAACAAAGGCTATAACAAGGGACTAAGAAGGACCCAGTAATCCCACTCCTGGGTATTTAACTGAAGAAGCCAAAATTGCCACTTCGAGGGGACATGTGCATCCATATGTTCATTGCAGCATTGTTTACAATGGACACTAAGTGGAGGCAGCCTAGACGTCCATTGATAAATTAATATGAGATATGATCAAAAAATATGGAGACAGTGGATGCTGCTGCTGAGTGCCATCCAACGGAAAGGCAGGGATCTTTGATATAGAAAGCAGCAAGTTGCAACCTGTTTGGTATAGTCAGTTAGTTGTGAGCTATGGTTGAGAGAAGGTGTGTTTTAAAATGTGCTGTTAAGCCAGGGATCATGAATAATACATTAACATAAACTTCTGTCAAATAAAAACATTATGGTGTGTCCTCATCCATGTTATTCAGCAGATATGACACTGTGTAACTTTTGGCTCTTCAGAACATCAAGGCAGCCTCAACTGTACAACTAAAGACGCTCACTAAAGAGGACTTTCAGAAGTGCTTCAGAAAGTCGCAAGAACGATAAAGTAGGTGTGTTTAAAGTGAGAGGGGAGGTGCATTTTGAGGGTGATTAACGACACTATGTCTTTTACTGCAATAATTTTTTTTTATTTAAACATTCGCCATATTTTTTTATCACACTTTGTAGATAAAAAAGAGGTGGTACATATATATGCAAACAATGGAATATTGCTTTGCTCGGCCAGGAAAGAAAATGGTTCTTGCCATCTGCAGTGGCATGGATGGACCTGGAGGGTATAGTGCTGAGTGAAGTATGTCAGACAAAGAAAAATAAGTGCAATGTGATTTCACTTATAGGTGGAATTTAAAGAACAAAATAAACAAACAAATAAAACAAAAACAAAGTCATAGATACAGAGAACATTTTGATGCTTACCAGATGGCAGCTGCGTTTCAGGAATAGGTGAAAAAGTAAAAGAGGATGAAGAAGTACAACTAGTTGTTACAAAGTATCCATGGGGATCTAGGACATAGCATAAGTAATATAGTCAATAATATTGTAATAAGTACGTACGGCATAAGAAGGGTGATTGATTTATTAGAGAATACATGGGAGGGGTTGGAGGCAGGGGGGGAAATGAGGCATTAAGAAGTGCAAGTTGATAGTTACAAAATAGTCATGGGGGTGTCCATAAAGCAAAGCATAGGGAATAGATTCAATAATATGATAATAACTATGTATAGTGTCAGATGAGTACCAGACTAGTCAGGGGGGTCCCTTCTTAAATTATATAAATATCTAACCACTACGCTGTACACCTGAAATTAACACAAAATAATACTAAATGTCAACTGTAATTGAAAAATTAAAAGGGGGGGGTTGAAGGGAAATAAGAGGTTCAATCTGCAGGTATAAAACAAATAAGTCATGAGGATGTAGTATACAGCACAGGAAATACAGTCAATAATATTGTGATAATGTGGTGCCGTGTCAGATGGTTGGTGAACTTATGGTGGTCACTTTTTTAGGTATATAAATGTTGAATACCTACTATAATATAATCTGAAACTAATATAGCATTGTATGCTGGCTCTATTTGAATGAAAATATATTTTTTAAAAAGAGTTCTTCGCATATTTTAGCTATAAGTTCCTTATCAGATATACGATGGCTGTCTAGAAAAATCCCAGCCATTGTCAATACAGTGATAATGGTTCCACGGCTGGAGTATTCCGGACAGCCCTTACATATTTACAAATATTTTCTCCCATTCTGTAGGTTTTCCACAATCTGATCACAACCTACAGTGCCAGCTTCATAGGTTGACCATACATACCACTGTAAATGGGACAGAAAACAATGGCACTGTCCTGTTTTAAAGAGAACACATGATCAATCTATTGACACCTTGAATTTAGTCCAGTGAGACTAGGCTGACCATACATACCATTTAAAATGGGACAGTCCCATTGGTTTTTTTGTTCTGTTTCAAAAGGTAAGTCTGGTCAGCTTACAGCTCCATCTCCTACTCTTACCACCACAATAAACTTTATAGTCTAGTCAGGGCTTCCTTTTGTCCCTGTATTTAGAATTCCTAAAGTCTAACCGAAATTTCTTCTCTCCATCATAAACTATAACCCATTTTCAGAACAATAAGACTTCTCCAGTTGATCTCAAAAATTGATAACTCAATTACCTTTTCATATACGCAACTCCTATAATATCTAAGCTGGTCTTTGCACATATTTGACACAAGTAAAAATTAATTATAGAATAACCTGCATGCTATTAACTCTAAGAGCAACAGAAGTTCCAAGAAAGATCAAATAAATGTGGCCTTTTATAAAAGTCAGAGAAAATATCTTTCTGGAAGATGTAGAACTTGAGCTAGAATCTTAAGTGAATAAGAGGTTATCTCTTTTTAAGCCTATTTACGTATTTACATATTCCAACAGTTAGCATACTCAATCTCTTGCTACATATTCAGAATTCTTATTTCCTAAGGTATACCCTTAGGAAGAATAAGTATAACTCACCCATAGACTGCCTCTCTCTCTCTCTCACTCATGTGTGTGTGTGTGTGTGTGTGTGTGTGTGTGTGTGTGTGTGTGTATCCACACATATATACACATACTCATATATATGTATACACAAGGGCTGTCTGGAAAGGATCCAGCCATGTAATGTGAAAAATAGATGCCTTCATGGCTGGATTTCTTTCTAAACAGCATACATATTATATATATATAATGTCCCAAATAACATATAAATATATATGAAAACTCTTATTGAGTTACTTAAAGTCAATGTTTTGACACCAGGCTCCAGTGTGCTTCTCTAATTCTCATCGATGTTCTTAAAAGAGCCTGTTAGGATCTTTCTGAGCCTGATTCCACAACACTCACTTATCCCAGGAATGTTGGGTTATGATTAGATTTATCTGAGAATTTAAAGGAGTCATCTAATAAATCCTTTCTGTTTATAGATGGGAGATATCATAGCATGATGGTGTTTTCAGATTTGTCAGACTGTCAGAATGTTATCTTTTCCAATTCCCTTTTTAAAAATAACTGTTATTTATTAAGACTTACCCAAGAGTGGGTCAACATTTACACCTACGAGATCTTTCAGGATTCAGATATATAATTTTTTTAATTAAATTGATTGGGGTGACATTGGTTAGTAAAATTACATAGGTTCCTGGTGTACAAGTTGATAACACATTATCTATACGTTTCATTGTGAGCTCACCACCCAGAGTCAGTTCTTCTATCACCGTATAGTTGATGTCTCCTCCCTAGCCCCCCTCATCTATTACCTCTGGTAACCACTAGACTAAACTATTGTCTGTGTCCATGAGGTTTTTGTTTTGTTTTGTTTTAAGATTTATTTTATTGTTTGAGAGAATGTGAGAGAGGAGAGAGAGAGAGACAGAGAGAGACAGAGAGAGAAAGGGAGAGAGCCCAGAGTAGTCTCTATAGTTGTGACACAGCTTCATGCCATACAGGTGGATCTGGGGCTGCACAGGAGAGAATCAAACTGGGGGCCTCCTGCGTGGGAGGAGAAAACCTTCACCACCATCCCAGTGGCTAGCAGTTGTGTCAGAGTTCAGTATATGAATTTGCATGGACCAGGGCAGGGATTGAATCCCTGACCTCACTGTTACAAGGCAAGCACTCAACCTGCTGAGCTATCCTGGCTTCCCAGTGTCCAGGAGTTTTTATTTCTTTGTTGCTTTCCATTTTATACCCCACATATGGTTCTTGATTTTTTTCCCAAGCTCCATCCATGTTGTTCCAAATGGCAGTATTTCATCTTTTCTGATAGCGAACTACTATTCATTCCGTTGTATGTTTGTACCACCTCTTTTTCAAGATACATGTACCTCAATGTTCATCATAGTATTGTTCACACTGATATATAATTTTTATGACCCTGAGTTCTTATTACAACTTATAGCGCTAAATGCTCTCCCCCATCTAATCTTGCTGATCTTCAAATGCCCCTTAACCATGGTTGTTCTATACGTGGCAGTTTGCAGTTTATTTCTTCAAGTCAACAACAACAAAGAATCTGCAGTTGGGAAAAGAGCTATTGAAAGATCAGAGAGTTGTGAACCGAAAAAGTGAGGTTTTTTTCCCTTAGTTCAGAAAGTAACACTACGTGTATGACATCAGGCAAAGCACACAATCAATACAGACTCCACTTCATCAACTATATAAAGATGAAACTAGAGGCAGCACATGGATTCTTCCTCCCTGTTTGTTCTCAGTAAATGTATTTCCCACTATCCAGCTGACTCATATCTCTTTTAATATTCAAGTGCTCCAAGCCACCATCTTCTTTTAGCAAAGTGAATTTTCTCCTATCCTGAGGGTTTTCAGCCCATGTTATTTGCTATAAGCTGAAGAATGCTCATTAAGCCTATGAATAAGTTAATCTTCCTCACTCGTACATAGTCAATTGTCTAGAAATATCAGAGACTCTTTTGCAAGAAGTTTTCTAGGATTGCTGATCTCAATCGCCACCATTATTGCACACCACTGCCATTAAAACCCACACAATCTGGTCCATATGAAAGAGGCTACAACTTGTATGCAGTGCCATAGTCACCAGAGGCGCCAAGATGTCAAAGGCAAGACTGTCCTCCTCAAAACTGCAACCTCACAGTGGATGGCCCTCCAGGGCCAGGACAGGCCACTCTTCTCTCTGGGTCCCCCTGAAGCCATTTGCTACTGCTCCCTGTGAACAAACTCCTTCACACACACGCACATACACACCACAAACAACACAAACACACACACACATCAAACAACACAAACACATACACACAGATACACACAAAAAAATCTCATGATGTGTTGGGTCAGAAGGACTTCAATATCAGATACAAAAACCTCTAAAGCAGCGTATACCACCTTTTGGCTTCTCTGGGCCACACTGGAAGAAGAATTGTCTCGGGCCACACATACGATATACTAACACTAACAACAGATGCTAAGCTAAAAAAAAAAAAAATTCGCAAAATCAATCTCATCGTGTTTTAAGAAAGTCTATGAAATTGTGTTGGGCCAAATTCAAAGCCATCCCAGGCCACATGCAGCCCACGGGCAGTGAGTGGACAAGCTTGCTTTAAAACTAAGTACCTCAGAAAGCAAAGGAATCCCCTTCCCCTTTGCCCATGGTCCACTTTATTTCATTTTAAAAGCTTTACTGATGTTTAACATACAAGTTGACAAATGTACACACCCAAGGGGCCATCCCTACAATTCAGACAAAGAATAACTCGATCATCTTCAAAAGTATTTCCCAGTCCTTTTAAATCCCTCCATCTTACCCTTTTGTCATGGAACCCTTTCCTGTTTCAGATATTTGCAAAATATGAACATCCTTCAGGAACGAGGTCCAGAAACCCTATTTTTAACTGGATCCCCAAGTGATCCTTTACATACTGAGGTTTGAAAAATAACGCCTTAAGGAAGGAACTTCACATCCTCTTTGAAGCACATTCAATTTGGGGCTTTTATCCATGAAAGCATATCTTTTTTTTCCTACAAATGTTGTAAGAAGTCTCCTTTGCTATTGTTTATGATATACGTTCTACGATTCCCATTATTCTTTTCTTTTCTTGGAATTCCAGGTATAGGCAACCACATAGTCATAATCATTATTAATATAGAGAAGCAAGACACACACTTCTAAGAGAAGATGGAGGATGATACAAATCTCTGAACTTCAGAAAGTTCTGAGAAGTTTTATAAAAGGCTCCCATTTTATCATACAGAAATTTTCAAACATTTCTATATATAAAGTTTCCAAAAATATACCATATATATCTTCAAGAGACAGGATTTACCTCACAGTGCTATTGATTTAGAAAGTTATTTACCTTTGTAATATTAACTGTTGTCTTTTTTAGTTTACCGTTCTTCAAAATGTTTTTAAAGGGAATCAGATAAAAGCACAATATCTGAAAAGCACATTGAATGTGTTTATTACTTATTATTAGAATAAAAGCCAACTGAAGTCTTATCTCCATAATTAATGCTTTAAGTTCTTATTTATTTTTTTGATGATTGCAACCCTGAGTAAAACTTAGAAACATTAAAACACACACACACATACACACACACACACACACATACATACCTTAAGTTTCGGGTAGAAGAATTATTATTTCACTCTCGAGGAAAGCAAAGCACCATGAGTCATTGCCACCAAATGGGAAAATGCCTTATGGTAAATAATGCTTCCTTTTATTGTTGGTATAAAAGTCCCAGGTCTGAGAGTAACCGAGAAGGCATTGCAAGTGGTTTTCTGTGAAAAGGAATAAAACAAAATGATCAATGCAAGCACTAGAGTGCAACCGGACCTAAGAACCAAACACAAGTTCTCATAGCCCAGCTTTTATGGCCAGGCTGCCAAAGATGTTAAGATTGATAGGGTAAGGCAGGAATGAGGCTGTAACTGAAGACTTGGTTGGTATTCTCCCGCTTAAGGAAGTGATGCAACCTCTCCAAGCTGTTTGTTTCACTCTTTGATTATATAATATATCCAAAACGCTTCTCTGAATTGTACAGGCTTATTAAATAACCGAGTAAAATACTCTGTAAGGTACTTCTGTGATTTCAAGATGGGTCACACTGAGTATCTCAAGATCCTTGATCCCGGTGTTTTGACATTCCTTATCTAACTATTCCAAGTAACACCAAGATATTTCAACAGCATTTCACTTTTAAATGCTAATATATAAACAGTTCTGTTGGAAAGATTCAATTTCATTTATTCAACAAAAGTGTTTTTGAATGCCCACCATGCCCACCTACTGGGTGCTGGAAGATCTAAATCTCATACTTATTTTCACTAGACTAGTTTATCCACATGGCTCTAAAAAATAAGAACAGGGGAAACTGGATGGCTCAGCGGGTTAAGAGCTCCCTTTGCAGTCCCAGGGACTGAAGATCGAATTCAGGCCCCGGTCTGTGAAGACTCATATGCTGAACTCAGGTGTGCTTCCCATGCAGGAGACCTCCATTTTGGTTCTCGCTCCCCAGTTTGGCCCCTGGCTCAAGGGGGTGTGCCTCCCATGTGGGAGGCCCCCAGCTCAGTTACCACTCTGTACAACCCCCGCCCACCTGTGTGGAATGAAACCCTGTCAAAAACTGATGACATACAACTATGGAGATTGCTCTGGGCCTTCTCCCTTCTCTCTGTCTCTCTGTCTCTGTCTCTCTCTGTCTCTGTCAAAAGCAATAAATCTTTTTTAAAAAGAACAGAAACCCTTATTACTTATCTGTCATTCAGTAAGTGCCTCTTTCATGAAGCATTCCCTGATTATCTCAATTAGAAATATAGTTTCTCTTCTCTATACTCTATGGTCATCTATCAATCTTGTATTTGATTTAATTTAGTTTTTTATCTTAATTTTCCATTTAGTCTATAAGGTCCTGCAGAGCAGGAGCCCTGACTCTAAACTTATTCATTCATTCATTCACTCATTTAACTGGAAAGATACTGAGCCAGGCATTGAAGTGAAACACAAAGATAATTAATGCAACATTATATCTTTGCACCTGTGTCAAGGTTAGCTTTGATTTTAGTTTCATTAGTAAAATAAGACATGTAAGTAACTACCATACATGATTCCTATACATTTTTTTACATCTAAAAACATGTTAATTTGAGCTGAAAGCTTTATCCAGCATTCCTGGCCACTGGTTCTTTATACACTTTACATAATTTAACACAATCTCATCAATGAAGTAGGGACCACATAAATATGTGTTGAATATTTGTTAACAGAACTTTTTAAGATTTCAATGGTAGGCCCATCAAATTTCCCTTTTTGTTCATGTATTTCATAAAGCTTCCCACTGTGATACTTCGTTACATTTGCATTTTCAGATTCTGTTAGCTCATAAGTAATACAAGGAGACAGAAATCTTAATAAAAGCACGAGGCAGCAATGTGTTATGAGAAAAGCACTGAGCTTTGAGTCCAGGAATCTGCTCTGGACTTTGGTTCCTCCAATTCCTAGTAGTGTCAATGGAATTTTTTTTTTAAGAGACAGAGAGAAGGAAGATGACCCAGAGCAGTCTCCATGGTTGTATGTCATCAGTTTTTGACATGCTTTCGATCCATAGGTGGGCAGGGTGGGAACCAGGCCAGGAGCTTCCTGCATAGAAGGCAAGCCCCTGTGAGCTGGGGGCCGAACCAGGGGCCTCCCACATGGGAAGCTCGCCCTGGCGAGAACCGAACTGGGGGCTTCCCACATGGGAAGCACACCCCGGTTCAGCATATGGGTCCGCATGGGTCAGGGCCAGGATTCGATCCTCGCACCCTGGGGATGCAAGGTAACCCTCTGAGCCATCCCGGCTTCCCTATCAATGGAATTTTAACCTCTGACTCTAGGTCTGAGTTTCCTTATTTATAAAAGAGGAATAATAATGGCCACCAACAATGTTGTTGTGAAACACAATAAAAGATTGCATTCGAAAGCACTTGGAAAACTGCAAATCATTTCAAAAATGACATGGTGAGCCCACGGGCTGCTTACGACCAGGAAAGTGTAACACACAGTCAAGCACAATAAGAACGTTCCTCGCTGCTATGCCTTGCCAGCCTAACTGGCTACTGACACTTTACCAATTCAGAAAAATCACATTTGCCACTAAATTTCAGTCTTTCTAACTGCAACCTGAAAAGGTGCCTTATACAAGTAAAGGCTCTGTGAAATCAGCATTTGATAATCCTAACAATAGTTGTAAACGCATCAGAAGTCTATAATAAATGTAAAGGCAAATATATCCTTACTAATCACACATTGATAGTAGCTCTCAATTACAGAATGTTGTTGTTGTTTTATGTGCAAAACAGTGTACAAAGTGCTTTATAGACGTACCTTATCCCAGAGTATGGACAGAACTCTCAAGTTGCTGTCAAAAGACACCATGTGCCTTGAGTTCTCCCACAGTATAGAGTTGGTTCAGGAGTCCAAAGGACTGGATTCAAGGTTAGTCTTTACCAGTAAACTAAGTAATCTCTAGGACCTAGTTTCTTTTTCTTTCTTTTTTTTAAGATGTATTTTATTGTCTGAGAGGAGGGAGGCAGTGGGGGGTGAGGGGGGTGGGGGTAGTTGGGCTATAGCAGTCTCTATAGTTATACATCATTAGTTGCAACATGGTTTCATTCCACACTGGTGGATGTGGGCGGCTCGAACCCAACCAGGGGCCTCCCACATGGGAGGCAAGAACCTTCACCTCCATCCAAGCAGGTACCAGCTGCCCTGCAGTTCAGCATATGGGTTTGCAGGGACTGGGGCCAGGAATTGAACCCAGGACCTTGAGATTGGGAGGCAAGCACTCAACCTCTGAGCTACCCCAGCTTTCCTCTATTACCTAGTTTTTCAGACACTGACAAAAAGAAAAAATGGGTCCCATTTGCTGTGAGGATTGAATTTACTAATCCATGTAGAGCACACCCAGAGTGTCTGACTCAACATTAGGTATTAGCATTGCTTTTCTCGTGTCTTCTACCTACTGATGGTTACCTTGGGCAAAATACCTTTTCCCTCCAGATGTTAATGTCCTTATCTGTAAAGTGGGGATGACAATAATAATGCTTTGTCACTGAACAAGTGTGTGTATTACACTAGATAATGTATAATCTGGAAAACACTGTAGGTCTTCTAAGTCATATTATCACCTCACTCTCTGTTTTGCCACTTTATTCTTCGTACTAACCAGAGTAAACCACCAGGATATGTTTTCTGAAAGAAAATTCTGGAACAAGTTAAAATTCCAAGTAAACTGTACATTTTAACCGCCAAGAGCAGGTCTCTCGCTTGGGCTATGTGTGCTGCACGTCGGGGGCAGGTGAAGAGCCATCTAACCTGACAGTACGATGCTCTGTGGGGTAGTGTTAGCAGTCCTTAAAATGGAGTGGCCGGTAGGAACCCAGGGCCTGCCTCCTCTTCCGCTGACCCAGGGGACAGCAAAGAACCGTATGCCCTGATGCTCACCCATGCTAGACCCTCCAGGCCGAAAAACCATTCATTCCTTCCTCGTGACAACAGTAAGGAGCAAGGGAGTACAGAGTCATCCTGTGAAAAAGAGCAAGTGTTATGGGACAAGCTGAAATAGTTAAGTCATTTTTTGCTCACAGCTCTGAAGGTCTGGGCTCACTGACAGGCACTTGAATAGCTTTTTCTTCTCAATTGTGTATAGACCTTAGACATATCTAACTTCAGAAGATTCAAGACATTATGAAGTGGCATTTCTTGAAGAGAAGCCAAGCTTTTTATCCCTCATCTAAATGATACCAGTATCCAAACGAAAGGAAATACATACTGCTTAATAGCCCATGCATAACTCCTTGAATTTGATGAACATAAACATTAGTACTGTGCCGTAAAAGTGGTTGATCTTATAAGAATAGAATTTACTTAAACGTCATTTTGAATGACATTTTTATTTTTGGTTCTGGTTGAATGGGATATTTCAACCAGAAGTCAGTAGACTGAAGCAATGTGAACATACAGAAAGTATATGAGCTGCCAATTTGCATGATATGAACAGCTTAGACATATGTATACACACAATCATAAGTTGAAGAATCTATGGGAAATTACTGTAATAATTTTAGCATACCTCATTTTTTAAATTTGCTAACACTATTTTTTGGATTGCCATTACAGAAACCATCTGTTAAGATTAAGATAACCCTATGAATAATGTATGTAACAGCGCCGTTTAACTGCTAAACATTTTACCTCTTAGCCCAGTGCTAGGATGAAAAGGTCAGTGATGTTTACATGTTATTCAGCAGTCCACACATTAGGCTTCTTGCTCAACTTAAAGTATCCTTCCTCCTGGATTTAACTCATTTGCCTCCATCCTATCAGAAACAATCTCTTTTTTTTTTTTTTCCCTACATTCTCACTAATTTTTCTTGTTACTCCTGTGATAACATTTGTCACAATCAGCAGCTATTAGACTTATTTATGTTTATGCTTAGCTTCCAGATAAGATTCCAAAAGCCTAGAAGGCAGTTTCTACCATTATCATCTTTGTGTTGCCGCTGTCCCTCTCACCCCTCTCCGCTAGACATTTGTACCTAGTTTGTATTTATGATTGTTTTTAAGATTTATTTTTATTGTTTTTTTTAAAGAGGAAGAGAGATACACAAAGAGAGACAGAGAGAAGGGGGAGGGCCCAGAACAATCTTCACAGTTGTACATCATCAGTTTTTTATATAGTTTCACTCCACACAGGTGGGCGGGGGCTGCACAGGGCAGGAACTGGGCCAGGAGCCTCCCACATGGGCCCCAGCAAGAACTGAACTGGGGGCACACCCTAGTTCAGCAAACGGGTCCACATGGGCCGGGGCCGGGGCCGGGGCCGGGATTCGATCCTTGGACCCTGGGGCTGCAAAGGGAGTACTCAACCTGCTAAGCCATCCCAGCATCCCCGGTATTTAATAACTTAAAAAAATTTTTTTTTTTTTAATGTTGCTGGTCACCTCTATTTTATTTATTTCCTGACCCTTAAGGTAAGATACAGAGCCCACCCTTACCACTTATAAAAATGTGTGGTTATCTATGAGAGACACGTGCAAACCAATTTATTTTGTACCTTCCAGCTCCATGGGACATTGCTTCCTGCAGTTCTTAGGGTGACACTTTCTCTCCAAGCCGTCTGTTGTAAGTGGCAAGCGTGTGTTTCCCTAGTGAGAAGCGAGTCAATAGGCTATATTTTACTGTGACAGCCGAGCCATTTGACTTGAGTCTTATTACACTTGATGGCTACCTTTAGGGAATGTCTTTTTCCATTGTTTATTTTCCAAGTCTCTTGTCAGTTCAAACTATAGAAAACAAATGGGGAACCTACATTTGACTAATATGAACCCACAATATGGGAAGCGCTTTATCAAACATGGGCCCAAGAAGACATGTCAGTCTAACAAAATCACAGATATTTGCTGAGCACCAAGGACAGCATGAGAATTATGTACAAATGAAGAAACATTAACAGTCCACTCACAGATATTATATTTAGGAAATAATGAATACATATATAAAAAAAACTGAAATTATCTGAATTGCTTAAAATAGAAGACAAAAAATGCCCAAAATATTCAATTTGGGAAAGGTTTTAATGCGAACACTTATCCAGGAAGGTGGTTTGGCTGTACTTGGCAAGCCATTTACTGAGTTTTCCAGTGGGGCAACTACCGGCATTTCAGCAAAGTGCTCTTTATTGCATAGGACTGTGGTAAGCATTATCAGAGATTTAGGTTCCCTGATCCCTAACCCATGGATACTCATCACTGTGACAACCAACAGTGCCTCCTTATATTTCCAAATGCCCTCTAAAGTAGCACCCTTGGTAGTGAACCAACTGTATCAGTCAAAACAGGCTAGGTTATGCTACAGTAACTAACAACTTTGAATATCGGGGACTTAATACAACCAAGTTTATTTCTCCCTCACCCTACCCATGCAAAGCAGGTCAAGAGGCATATTCTGTTTATTATAATGACCAGAAGGGATCAAGGCTGCTGAGGTCCTGTCACCATGTGTCCATCCTCAGTCACTGTGGCAGTGGTGACCCCACAAGAATGTGTTAGAGAGGGGAGACCGCAGAGAGAGGGTGTTGTAGCTGGAGACATCCGAATGAGTCCGCCAAGTGCAATGCCTGAGGTGAAGAGCATGCCCAAGAAGCAAAACCTAAATCCCTAGGTTCCACAGACTTATATTTGTTCCATGAAGAAGAGAAGGTGAAGTTAAATAAGAAAACCCCCCAAGAAGCCATGTATGCAAGAAGCACACCAGCACAGCAGTGTAGAAGAAAAAGAGTTTGAGTTGTAAACCCCAAAAGCTCCCGATTCCGTTCAGTGGGGCCAAGAGAAACTACATGAACTGGAAACCACTCCTAGAACCATCACAAGAGAACCCCAACTGGCCTGGAACTCAGTTCCGGGCTCTGTCCTGATGCAAATCTGCTTCTATTAGCTGAGAAAACGTACTCTTTCAAAGATGCTTAATATACAAGAAAACCAAAGTAATGAATTCAAAGATATACTAAGTAGAAAGGGAAATAATGGAAGAAACAAGAAAAATAAATGGTATATTCTTCATAACATGCAGAAAAATATTCTCATGAAGCATATAAAAATCATGACCAAATATTTTCCCTGAATTTAAAAAACTTAAGGAGCAATCGATTCTATGAAGCAAGAGCTGAAAGCACAAGTAAAAGAATTTACAGACTAGATGACTAGATAACAGGAGATAAACAAGTAAGGCAACAGTGCTCAAGAAAAGCATGGGAGCTGGGAAGCCAGGATGGCTCAGCAGGTTAAGTGCTCACTTTGCAGGCCAGCCCGAGGATCGAGTCCCCGCCCTAGCCTGGGCAGACCCACATGCTGAACTGGGGTGTGCGCCCTGTTCAATTCTTGCCAGGACCTATGTGGGAGGCTCCCGGCCCAGTTCCTGCCCTATGCAGCCCCGTGCCCACCTGTGGAGTAAAACTCCATGGAGTTTGGAAAACAAATGCTGTCAACTATGGAGACTGCTCTGGGCCCTCCCCCTTCTCCCTGTCTCTCTCTGTCAAAAAAACAATAAAAATAAATCTTTAGAAAAGCGTGGGAGGAAAAAATGAAACCATCAAATTCATAAAGAACAAAAGCAGAGGCCTATGAGGGACAACAGACAGCAAATACCTCAAAAAGCTAAGAGAAAATAAAGAAGAAATCAAATACAAAGATTTTGTAACAAAATAAAAGAAGATACAACAGGGTATATAACTGGAGTCCTTGGGGAAAAAAAAATAGAACGAACATTTAAAGAGCAAACAGACCCACACTGGCAACGGTACCAGAGGAAAAAATGATGGGACTGTCTCTCTGCTGAGCTCAGGGCACAGGTGAGGAACTCCAGCATGTCACACCACCCTGTCGTTCTCCATGTGTCATGCTACAGCCAGCCCCTGGCCCTCTGGCCAATGCCCATCCCAAGGTCTATGGCGACAATGAAGATTCCCTGAAACACACTCATCAATGAGATAGAACAGACTGTTAGCTGCAGGGAAATGCGCAGAGGTGATTTCCTGTCACAAAAAGGCAGACGTAGATCTCTCTGAATCCACAAGCTGACATGGTCTGAATAGGCCTATTCATGACCAGATTGCAAATGGTTATTGCACAACGCAGCTACTGCTTATTCTGCAGAGCAAGAAAACAGAAAGCGTGTGAAAGTATGACAGTTGAACAGAATATGGACAGGGAAGTCACTCCTCATCCACAGGCATCTCCAACACTCTGCTGTGGAAGTTGAACACCTGTATCCTTTCCTTTCTTAGTAATGCCGGCTCACCAGGCAGAAACGCCGGCAGAAGTTCTGGCGGGTCTTTTTACAGGGAACTATTTTTTCCTTCAGCAACAGAATAAGTCAGCAGAGCCATGCATTGGAAACAAAGCTTCAAAAGATGATCAAATACTTACAAATTAGCAGATAACTAAAATTTTATATCTAAAGAGGCACATGGAGTTCCTTGAGGCTAAGAATGAAAGAGTAGAGAAAGAGAATAAACCATGAAAAGCTGAAAAGATTAGTCTTCAAAAAGATCCTTCAATGCCACACATAGACAATGTATTGTAGAATTGAACACCTGGAACCTAGGTAATTTTTACTAGCCAATGTCACTCCAATCAATTTAACAATAAAAATAAAGGTCCAATAAAAAAAGGAGCCATAGATGATAGCTTTGTAGGGAAAAAAGGAGAATTAGAGTTACGGAGCTTGTCATCACATTTAGAAACTTCAACATCATCAATCCAGCAGAAGTTTGCAGCAAATACAGGGAAAGAAATAGACACACCAAAGCCACATCTTCCTTTCTTTAATTTTCCATCTCTAAAACTTCTTCTCTAGAGGAATTTTTGAAACATTTATTGTTTTTGACAGAGAGAGAGAGAGAGAGAGAGAGAGAGAGAGAGACAGAGATAAGGAGGACGGTAGAAGAATTTTTAGAAGAATATTCTTGAGAATGTCCTCAAAGGACTTATAATTAAGTATAAATAGAAAAGCACATGTGCTGGGCCCTCCCCTTTCTCTCTGTCTCCTCTCTCTCTCTCTCTCTCTCTCTCTCTCTCTCTGTCTCCATCTCTCTCTCTCTCTCTGTCAAAAAACAATAAAAATAAATCTTTTTTAAAAAGCACATGAGAGTAAAGGAGGAGTAATAATATCATTCATAAACAATTGCAACAACAACACAGAAAACCACCAGGCCAGGAATACTCTTGTCAGAGCTTCAGGAGAAAAGGCAAACTTGTGACATAGGAAACAATCACTGTGAAATATGAAGCATATCTGATCTGTTGAGTCAATCTAAAGAGTCCAGCTTCGGTAGACACTAAAGGTTCAGTTTATTCTATTATAAAACAACGGTTACTGGGAGATCTTTTTCAAGAAATAATTATTTTCTTATTCTTAGGATTATAAATTTACAAAAATATGTTTTATGTAATCATTTACCGTATAATGTCATAAAAGATATTTCAACACCAAATTTTAATATGAAAGCCTAAAACTCTCTGTATTCATTTTGTTACGCACATTTCACTCACTATTATGAGGCGTATAAATTATATACCTTTCTAGATGAAATTATATGTGGCACACTTTCTACTACTTTAACATAAAGATAACATTCAAACTAAGAAAACTCTTTAGAGTTGTATTTTATAAGGAAAGAAACAATCAATTTTATTATCTTCTTAATTACCAGTTTATATAATTAATCAAGGTGTTTTTGTAAATATTTAACTTTTTTGTTTGTTATATAGTGTATTATTTTGAAATAGCCAATGAATTATATTTTTGCCTTTAATGATGAGTAAGTAGAAGTAATGCTGGTTGTCTGTATCTGGTTGTAAGAAAATGATAAAATAATAGTACTTTTAGAAAGATGTAATTCAGGGATGCTGAGATAGCTCAACAGTTTGAGTGCTTGACTCACGACCATGAGGTCTGGGGACTGAATCTCGGCCCAGCCTGTGCAAGCCCATACACTGAACTACGGCGCAACTATAACTGACCAGATGGTGGTGAAGGTTCAGTTCTCACCCCACACAGCCCCACATCTATCTGTGTGGAATGAAACTATGTCACAACTCATGATGTACAACTATGGAGACTGCTCTGGGCCCTCCCCACTCTCTCTCTCTCTCTCTATCAAAAAAACAATAAAAATAAATATTTAAAAATAAATAAATAATTATAAAATAAAATAAAATGCATGCATTAGTTTCCTATGACTGTTATAACAAATTACCGCAAACCTGGTGTCTTAAAAGGACAGAAATGGACTCTGTCGTAGCTGTGGAGGCCAGAGTCTGAAGGCTCTAGGGGAAAATGGTCTCCCTTGCCTCTTCCAGTTTCCGGTGGCTACTACTTGACTTGTGGCCCCATCACGCCAAGCTCTGCTTCCTTCTATGTCCCATTGTCTTCTCTTCTGTGTGTAATTCCCTCTGCACCTTACTTAATACTTGTGGATGCATTTGCGGCCTGCCCAGGTAATCCAGCCTGATTACTTCACTTCAAGTCCTTAATTAACCACATCGGCCAAGACCCTTTTTTTTCCCATAAAAGGTCGCATATGTATTGGTTCCATATGTATTATAAAGAAATGAAAGGAATTATAAGGGACTACTCTTATTAGTTTAGTGCAAATCAACTTAAAAACTGGGATGAAGCAAATAATATTCTGGAAGTATATAACTTGCCAAAACTATTTCCAACAAAAAGTTTAAACAGATTTCCAAAATGTTATACAAAATGAGAAGGATGTTCTTTCACAGAACATCCTTTCCCTTTTTCTCCCCACCCACCAGAATAGTAAAGTGCTTAGACTAGACAATTTCATGAGGAAATTCTAACAAAACCTCTAAAGAGCAGATAATTCCAATGGTATTTTAACTGTTGTAGGGTACAGGGAAAAAATGCTTCCAAATTCTTTTTATAAAGTGGACCTAAAAGTGACCCCCCAAATCAATTAGGTATGTACAAAAAGAAAACTAGCAACCATATATCAAAAGATCACCAGAAGATACTGATAATTCCATTTCATTTTAGGATATACGGAAATTAATAGCCTTTCTTGTATTCAAACACAACCAGTTAGAAGACAGAACAAAAGGAAAAAATTCTTATTTTCAATAACAACACAAAAGATAAAACATCTGAGAGAAAAACTTTTGAGATCATTATAGAAAAAAACTTTAGAATGATACAGAGGAACACAAAATAAGATATGAACAAAAGATAAAGCATTCCATGTCCTCAGATAGGATGACTTAACATCATAAAGATGTCAATTCTCCCTAAATTAGCCTACAATTTTCAAAAAGGTCTAATAAAAATGTCAACATCATTTTGTCAAAGTAATCAAGCTGAGTCAAAAGTTCATATGGAAAAATAAACAAGTAAAATTAGCCAAGAAAAGTCTAGAACAGAAGAGTGAGAGGAGGGAAACCAATGTCCAAGTATGAACACATTACGGAGCTTCTAGAATTAAAACCCTCTAATACTGGCACATGAATAAACAGAGAAGTCATGGAATAGAATATGAAGTCCAGGAATAGACATATATCTGTACGTGGCATTTTAGAAAAGTTGGCATTGCAAATATATGGGGAAAAGAATGGTGGATTACTTAATAACTAGTGTTGAGGAAAATAGCTTGGAGAGAAAAAAAAAAAAGAAAAAAAAAACACATCTGCTTCTACTCCTAATACCTAATAATAAGATAAGTTCCAAATGCATTAAATTTGGAAGTATGAAAAAAGATCAAAATACCAGGGGTAATCATAAAAAATGTAAGATCTTTCTAATGATTGCATGGAACTCAGAAGCTATAAAAGGTAAGATTGATAAATACAATTTCATGTTTTAAAAAATGTGCATGCTAAAAAGTATAACAGGCAAACTTGAAAGGCAAATGTCAAATTGGGGGGGGGGGTGTGGAATGTGAATTTATACCACCAATATAAGGATAATCTCTCTAATGTACAGAGTTCCTAGAAGTAAATGAGAAAGAGACAATCCAATGAAAACATGGGTGAAAAAAACATTGAAAGTTCACAGAAAAGGAAATATGAATTGCTCTCAGACATACACTAAGAAGCTCACTCATAATTAGAAAAAGGAAATGAAACCATTTCCACTTATAAGACTGGCAGAAATCAAAGTTTAACAATTGACTGGAAGAATGGGGTGAGGAACTGGTTTTCTCACACTTGTTGGTGAGAGTATAAATTGGTACAACTTCTGTGAAAAGCAACTGGCGAGGCCTGTCAAGTTAATAAATACCATACCCTTTTAGAAATACATTCAAAGATATAAGCACCGCTTATGATATATGAGGTATGCACAAGGTTATTTACTGTGGCACTATCTGTAATAGCAAAAGACTGGCAGCAATCTCAATGTCTATTAATGTCCAGCAATATGAGGCCAATTAAATACAGTACAGTACAGCATACAATGGAATATGCCAGAGCCATCCAAAAGCGTGAAGAAGCTCTTTACGTACTGACTGATATGGAATGATCTCCGAAATCATTGGAGGAAAGAACATGCACGTATACACAGACATCTCTAAAAAGGCACATAAGAAACTTGAGACTGGATAGGGGAGGGAAATTGGGTGGCCCGGGGAGAGGCATGTGAAGGAAACATTTTAGAGTGCTCACAGACTTTTTTATACTTTTGCATTTTTACAATGTATAAATTAACAGGAAAGGTCATAAGGCCTTGTAAGTGCCAAAATGAGCTATAGAGATAAGTGGTAGAAGAAATAAATACATTAGAGATAATGAGGTAAAGTTCAATTTCAACCTTCTCCTTGTATTTACTTCCAGCAAAACGCACACATCTTCCTCCAATTACAGTTTCACTTGCTTTCACTGGCCTCTACCCTTATCCTCAGACTCTATTTATCTTGAGTTATCTTAACTTTTCCAATCAGTACATCTCAATTTCAACATGTACTACGTGCAGTTCTAAAATGTGGGTTCCATGGAAGTCACTGTTGCGTTTTGGAGGGATATCACAATAACAAAAAAGCTTCAAATCACTCATTTGAGGCAATCATAAGAGAACAAAAACATCTTTTGGAAGATACTTTAAAAAAACAGTGGTTAAAATAAAATCTTGCCTGTTATATATGTTATGGGTCGCTTTAATGATATTTGTTTGGAAAATTAAAGATGTCTTCTCCCGGCATTCTTAAATAAGCACACTAAAAAAGGTAAGCTTTTAGATAAATATAAATTAGTAAAGTCACATGTCAAGTAACCATGAATGGCATCCACAGAGGAGCTCAATCCCAGATAGTGGAATATGCGAAAATATTGAAACTTCAATTTCTACTATTTTAGCTTATGCTTATAGAAAGTAGTATATTATAAATAATATATATTATTTATTATAAATGTATATTTTTATAATAATAAATATGTGTTTATAATAAAATATTATAAATAAATGTTTATTTATAATAAATATATTTATAATATATATTATTTATATAAATATAATAAATTATTTAGTACATATATTATTTATAGTAAATGTAATAAATAAATAATATGTATTATTTATAATAACTGGTGTTTTTGTTTTTGTTTTTTGTTTTTTTTGACAGAGAGATAGAGAGAGATACAGAGACAGACAGAGAGCTGAACTGGGGGAGCTCCCAGTTCAGCATATGGTTCCACACGGGCTGGGGCTGGGATTCGATACTCGGTCCCCAGCACTGCAAAGTGAGCACTTAACCCACTGAGCCATCCGGCTTCCCCTATTATTTATAATAAATAGGCATGCATAAATGTTATTGTGCACTCAACTTTTACTCATAAAGGTGTGTAATCAAAATGTTTGGTAACCACTGCTAAATGAGAATTTTTTTTTCAATTACATAAGGAATAACTGCATATACTATAGAGTGTTTTAACAGGCACAGCAAAAAGAAACAGCTATAAGTGAAATATTATTGAATTTATTTGGAATGGCATCTAGCATAATGCTATATGAACAGAGATTCCTAAAAAATAATCAAATTTTCAAGTTAGGAAAGAATGTTCAATATCATGTATCCCAAATCTCATTTCAAACATGAGGTAACTAAGGCCAGGGCGAATAAAAACAGTTCTCTATATCATATGGCTGATTTACAGTGATGAAGCCAGATGTAGAACCCAAATTTCCCAAAACTTTGTCTTTCTACTACACATGGTTACATGTGTGTGTGAGTAATGAAACTTATAACTGGGAGGGTCTTTGAAATTAAGCATCAGGCCAACCCAGTATTCTCACTAATTTATTTTCTCCTATTACTTTATTCTCTCTTGACCCATATCTTTATTTTGTCTTTCTTTTTAACCCTCTCAAAAATTGCATCCCATTTTAGAAAGCAAATTTATTTTTTATCATGTTAATTTTTATGCCCCTTCTAAAGGAAAAGGTTTCAAACCTAGAGTTAATCCTATTTTCACCTATCATCTCTTTAACAGAAACCGCCACTGAATTCTAAAGGCTTTTCTTTCTTAACAATCCAGCACCAGAAATACATACACAATTCTCTCTAAGGAAACGAAGGTGAGAGGAGTTGGGAGTGGATGATACAGAAACTGAATTGCAAAGAAGCAATCGGAATTAAAAGTCCATGCTTAAGGAGTGATAAGAATGTCAATCTGTAAGAACAGATCCTACATTAACTCCTTAAATCCTCAAGCTCGATTTTTACTTGAATTTTCTCCAGGGCTCTCAAAGCAAAAAAAAATACCATGGGTATGAAAAAAAATTGAGATCATGACATTGCAAAAAAAGCTGATGAGAAATTGGAAGTATTTATCCAGGTAATTGAAACCCATTCTTAATACCTTCATTATCTTTGCGTAGTCCCTTCACAATATGTACAGGTGGCGTTTAAAATTTTGACTGTTTTCACAGACACTGGTTTCAATAACGGCTACATCATGTACCCAGTTGTCATATATTGGGAAACAGATACCGCATTGGCTTGAGAAGATTAAATGGCATAATACAGATAATTGCTTGTCAATGTCAAACATAGAGTTCAGCACATACAAAAGTGTGTCACACGCCTCCATATACACAGGTGAGGTGACATGCCCAAGGTCTCACTCATCTTTTATGCTAGGCAGGAAATTTAGGAACCCAGACCTCTCCTGTAAGGAGACTTAAGACTAGAGTATAAACCTTTAGGGAGTTGGCTAAGTCAGTATTCTTAACAGGATTTTGGAGAAAGGGTGAGTGGAATATTGACCTCTGTTAAGACTAAGATTCTGACCACGTAAACCCAACACGACTAAGATTCTGACTACATAAATCCACCACGGCAGGTCCATCTTTTCCCCTTCCGAGGCAAGAAGGAACTACATTCCCCAGCAGCACTCGGGCTGCTTCCGGTAGGGCGGGCCAGCGCTCTGCTTTCCGGCTGCACCTTTTACGTCAGTTCGATTGCTGAGGTTCCTGCTACTGTGGCGGAGCTTCTGAATATGGGTTCTTTATTGACCCAGCCTTTTGACCCAGTGAGGGTCGCCGAGCCTCCTGAAGCCACTTCTTCCGCCAACCCCGCACCCCTCACAAAACCCGGAACACCGACCTCTCCAGAGCAAACTCCTATCTTAAATAACTGCTGGAGCTGTCGCGTGCTCTCCGGGTCGGGGCTGATAGGGGCGGGTGGGTACGTGTACTGGGTGGCGCGGAAGCCCTTGAAGCTGGGATACCCCCCGAGCCCAGGAAATATTATGCAGATGGTCATCGGCATCAGTGAGAGTTGGGACAGGGCCCTTGGGCCGGGAGGGAGAGAAGAGGGGCGCAGCCACGTGGGCGGGGCCGGGACGCTGAGTCTGGTCTCCTGGCGGGAACCACCCCAAAGAAGATAATGGGGGCGGAGAGAGAAAGTTGGTGGGACGCTATTTTTTATTTTTTAATCACAGTATTTCTTGAGAGCTCTTAGCGTAGTGTGTGCGTGTGTGTGTGTGTTTAGCTTTACTCTTCCATAAGAAAGATGATGGCAACATGCACCTGGGAGTATTGTGAGGGTTAAGTAAGATGGCATATATGAAAGCACTTGGTAAACTAAAATGCAACATACACTTATGGTACTGTCTTTTTCCTAGGCATTGCTTGTTGGGGTATAGTCATCCTGTCAGACCCCAAAGGGAAGGCCTTCCGCTCTGCTTGAAGGTACCACCAGTGAATTTGTCATCTGTCCCCGTCTCTGTGACACACAGCTCAAGCATGGGACTTGTGGATGTTCTGGACAGAAAAGTGGACAATGGCATGCTTTAGTTCTGTGGATACTGCAAGACGGAGAAGACAAACAGTTGTTACTCTTTGGCCATGAATATTTATGGCCTCCTTGCATTCTACAGAGACCAATAAATCCCTCAGAGAAGAGAATAGGTTCTTTGTCTTATCTGGGAAAAGAGGGTATAATTAAAAAATAAAGGAAGAAATGATAAACCAAATGGGCAAATGAACTAAGGTGTTATTTAAAATAGTTCTTTTTAATTCTCTTATATTTGGGTTAACACCTGTTTATTAATCTAACCCTGGATAGGCATGCAATATGCAGAATTATACAAAACACTATCTGTAGTGCTCAAACTTCCCAGGGCACTTCAAATCCCTCACTTTAGGAAGGTTTCACAGCTACTCTGAGGAGATTATTTCACTGGTGGTAAGTGAACCTTAAAAAACAGTGATTGACCCAGGGTCATTCAGCCAGTCAGTGATAGAGCTAGGACTTTTAGTTGTTCTTGTACTTTCAGAATTAGGATGGTTCCAAAGAGGCAAGAATTACATTTATGAAACAATTAGATAATCATTAAACAATAAAAGATTTTAGTGCCAAAATATTTGAGAAACTGAAATTTCTCATTTCTTTCGTAATTAAAAATAAAGGGAGAGGGTAGGGATACAGGGATAGCTCAGCAGGTTGAGTGCCTTGCATCCAACCACAAGGCCCAGGGATTGAGTCCTGGCCCTGCCCATGCAAATCCATAGGCTGAACTGCTGTGCTACTGGTAACAGTTGAGCTCCCTGCAAAGGTTCTTTCCTCCCATGCAGGAGGCCCCCAGTTCTGTTCCCACCCCACACGGCCCCACATCCACCCATGTGGAATGAAACTATGTCACAACTAATGATGTACAACTAACTATGGAGACTGCTCTGAGCCCTCCTCTCTCCCTGTCTCTCATCTCAAAAAAAATCTTTTTAAAAAATGTTTTTTTACCATAAGCACTGGAAATGTTTCTGTGATGAAATTGAGATGCTTTTGAAAAAGAATTAAAATTACCCAGTTCATATCTAAGAGAAGCTTGCATCCTACCAGTTCTTTTCTGATGTCATGGCTTCTCTATAAAGTTATATGCAGCTGTTTTTTTCAGAGACGAAAAATAGTCGTAAATTCAACTACCAATCACTATAAGTTTTGAATAATACATTGAGCAAATATCTTTATGGCTGTTACTTTTTGTAGTATTATGTAGGCGTGGCTAAGTCCATTAAGCCTCATAAAGGACAGTGAGACTCTTGCATTATCTACATTAGATCATGGTATGGTTGGGGCTATATATATCTGCAATTGAGAAGAAAGACATTTCAACAAAGCAAGGTATAACATGTGAAATGTGCAATTCAGTTATGGGATATTAATAAATATAGAAGTTTTTAAGTTGGAAGGGACCATAGAGAACCCAAAGCAGGGTACCTTTTTGAGGACCCATGATACATGATCATATCTAAAATACTAATGAGGACAAGTTACTCCTACTTTAAAAGGCAAGCCATTCTACTGATGGACAGCTGGGGTTGGGACGTTTTCTTAGATTTAACCAAAAATACAGATCCGACTTAATGGTCTTGGCTTGACCTACCAGATAAATAGAATAGCTCTTAAACTTAGATCTAATTTTAACATCTTTATCAGAATTAGTCCTGCAAGCAAATGAGAGCTGTTTCCAAATAAACTTGCCTGCTCACCACGTATATTGTCAAAATATATTTAGTTCTTCCCAACATGGGGCCACTGAACTATTTGTGAGCAAAGTATTGTGTTGTCATGTCTTTAAGTGGGACTAACTACCCCTCAAAAATAAGTTAGAATCTAGTTAAAAGTTGTTTTTCTTCTTTCTTTAAGATATATTTTATTGTTTGAGAGAAGGTGAGAGAGAGAAAAGAGATTTCCTAGAGCAGTCTCCATAACTGCATCGTTAGTTGTGACACGGTTTCATTCCACAGAGGTGGAGGCGGGGCTGTGAGGGGCAGGAACAGAACCCGGGGTCTCCCGCATGGGAGCCATCCCAGCGGTTGCCAGTTGCCCTGCAGTTCATATGGGGTTGCATGGGCTGGAGCCAGGAATCGAACCCCAGACCTCACAATTGTGAGGCAAATGCTCAACTGCTGAACTATCCCAGCATCCCCCAAAGTTGTTTTTTTTTTGTTTCTTTTTTATTTATTTATTTATTTTTTTTTTAATGGTTACATTTAATGGGGTGACATTGATTGGTAACAATTAGACAGTTTCCGAATGTACAAGTTCACATCATATCACCTATGCATCGCATTATGTGCCCACCACCCAGAATCAGCTCCCCTTGCATCACCATATATCTGGTGCACCATAGATCTGGTGCCCACTCCCACCTCCCCGCCAAAGTTGTTTTTCTTTTGAAGTGTATTCCAAAATTCAATTCCTCCCAAAACTAAGTTAGAGATCCTGTTTGTTTTAGGAATGAGTCTCCTCTTCAGAGAAACAAAGATATCACCTTAGTGCTGCAATGAAGGACGTGCACTTAGTGCCGCTATTATTTTTCCTTTCGTTGAGGATAAAGTGAGGTGAGCAGGGTAAATAGGCTCAAGAATCAGTGGATTGTTACTCAGTAATGTAAGAACACAAGCTTAATTATGATTTATGGGATTTAGAATCTCTTTAAACAGCATGGAAATGAGAGTTTATAAAGACTCATAATTTCCTTTAGCAAAGAAGAGGAGAAAAACTACAAAAATGGGGTAATTTTAAATGTACTTACAGTGTTCCTTATAACACAGACCAAACGTGTGCATACCTGTGAACATGGACATTTTTAAGTTCAGGATACCTGTTAGCTCAACTTTTACACAGTATAAACACAGCTATCTTAAGAAGATCAAGAAAATCATTATACCCTCTCATTTCTTTTGTGTATTGCACTGACTAGCCTGGAATCCTGTGAACAGCGAGCAATCTGTGTAAACATAGTTAAGGACCCGAGTACGAACTAATGCTCAGAACCTTGCTGGTTGGGGGGGAGAGATGAAGGTTCTCTGTTTCCTTAGGTCAGTGGCTGAGACAGCTCTTGTTGACAGCACTGGGGTGTTCCAAATGCAGATCAATCTAAAAAGTTCTGGAATTTCACCTGGCTGAGACCAAATGTAGAAATCAGCTGTATCTGGTGGCCCTAGAGGTTAAGCATCTAAGCCATGATTGACACTTCACCTCAACCCTCAGTTCAGCATTTGCTCCTTGTTCCTTTTCATTACTGGTTTCTCACCCTGGCTGGGTCTGAATTAGGAGCCTCTTGAATGAAGCCAGTTGATTTGACAGCATAAAACATATCGCTCCTAAATTAAATACCGTATATGTTCAGGACAAGCATGTTCAAGTACCCTCAAACCAGCCTTGGCCTCAAATGATTTATTGCCAGGCCTACACTGATCAAACAGACACTTCACAAATTAGGAATAGTAAGCAATTTGGAGTTAAAACACTACACTTTCTTAAATGACAGATAAATCCTTGCCTTGACCCTGTGATTAGGTAGGTGTGAGGGGCACAGAGTCAGGGGTGAAAGACCTGTAATTACACATGATTCAGAGGCATCCTAGGAGGGTGGGGAGAAAATATGTCACTCTTCTAAATGTGTGTCTCAGCCATCAAGACATTCAGCAACTTGTCATTCAAATGTAAATGGAGTGCAGAGAAATAGCTCGAAGGGCAAATGTTAAATGCAGTAATGTCACTGAAAATGACTGCTCAGTCCTGTGACTGAAATTGTATGTGTTTCAGGAATGTGGTAGGCAGGATTCTTAAAATGGTCCCCAAGATTCTCAGACCCCTAGTGGACACACACTCTCTCTCAGCTATTCTGACACCATTCTAGGCGCTGCTGTGAAAGAACTGTGCAGATAAAATTAATGTCCAGGTGGGCTAATGACCTGAGCCCATTAAGTCTCAATCTCGAGATCAGAGACAGAAGAATCAGTGATTAGAAG
>PVKE010005418.1:47683-59167 GCA_004027555.1 Craseonycteris thonglongyai
AAAAAAAAAAAAAAAAAGAAGCAGGAGGAGGAGTCAAGGCCTGGGAAGTCCGTTGCAGGACAGAAGGAAGCAAGCACCCATGTTGTGAGCTGCCCACTGTGACTAGGAACTGCAGGCAGGCTGGAGTTGCTGAGATGATCACCAGCCAACTGCTAAAAGGGAAACAAGGACCTAAGTTCTACAACTGCAAGGAAATAAATTCTGCTAACAACCTGTGAGCTTGGAAGAGGGCCCTCTGAGACCCAAGAACTGCAGCCTCAGCCAATACCCTGGGTTCAGCCCAATGAGACCCTAAACAGTGTATCTGGTCATGCTGTGAAACTGTGAGATAATAAATTTGTATTAAGTTGCCAAGTTTGCAGTAATTTGTTACACCGGGTAGAAAACTAAAACAAGGAGTGTGTTGCAGAATTGTAGTCATGGTAAGTGGCGTGCCAAATCAAACATACATCCCCATTCTGAGTATTCAGGATGCAGCAGTAAGGGGCCATGTGAATGGCATTTGTCTTTACAGTTACTGTCTTCACTTGTGCTTTTCCTGGTGGTTTTCTTGGATAGTTTTATTTTCTGTTTTCCAGCAAAATTGTTCCACTGATAAATATTTACAAAAATTACAGCACACTTTTATATGCCAAGCATCATGCTAAGTGCTTTGCAGGAATTGTTTAATCCTTTCAGCAACCCTCTTTGACAGATGAGATAATGGGTTTGAAGCAGGTAAGAATTTTCCCAAAACCTCAAGTAATGAACCAGCAGTGTCTTGGAGAAGAACACTAATTGAGAATTGGGAATTCGTGTTGCTACATTTGCTTAGTATCACTTCTCAAAATAATCAAATTTCAAAATTAAAAAATTTTTATTCCGATTCTCCATTTTTTCCTTGGTTATTCCTTAGTTTAACAAGTATCACTAATCTCTTGGTTTCATCTAATTTATTTATTTATTTAACATTTATTTTATTGTTTTTGACAGAGAGAGAAAGACGGGGAGACAGAGGGAGAAGGGGGGAGGGCCCAGAGCAGTCTCCATAGTTGTACATCATCAGTTTTCGACATGGTTTCGTTCCACACAGGTGGGCAAGGGGCCGTGCAGGGCAGGAACCAAGACAGGGGCCTCCAGCATAGGAGGCACGCCCCTTCGAGCCGGGGGTCGAACTGGGGGCCTCCCACATGGGAAGCATACTGCTCGGTAAGCACACCACTCAGGCCAGGGCTGGACTCGATCCTCAGACCCCAGGGCTGCAAGAGAGCACTCAACCTACTGAGCCATCCCAGCTTCCCTGGTTTTCTCTTATTTATAATTGAGGTGATATCACTTGTCACTCTGATAGCAACTTACATTTTAATCCAGAACAAGAACTTATCTTCCTGAACAGTCTCACCCTTCCATGGCTTTACCCCAATCTTTCTTCTAACCTCAGACTGTTCTGCTGAACGCCAGACTCTATTTCCCAGCCACAGCAGGGCTTCCTACATTTCTGTCTACACACAATAGAGTCCCAGCTTGTGGAAAATAAACTTACCTCCCTCCAACTACTCTATCTCCTATTTCTGTTCATAGAATTTTCATCTCATTACCTGGACAAGCAAGACACTGATATTATCTATAATGCTCTACTCTCATTCTTCAGTTATGATCTGTTAATAAGTCCTGGTTATTTTAATCTTTTACATAACTAACAAAGGGTTAATATCCAAACTATATAAAGAACTCATACAACCTAACACCAAAAAAATAAGCAACCCAATTTAAAAAAAAACGAGCAGAAGACCTGAATAGACATTTCTTTTAAGAGGACATACACATGACCAATAGACATATGAAAAGATGCTCAATGTCCCTAATCATCAGAAAAATGTAAATTCAAAACCCAATGAGATAACACCTCACAGCTGTCAGAACGGCCATCATCAATAAATGAATAAATAACAAGTGTTGGCAAGGATATGGAGAAAAGGAAACCCTCGTGTACTGTCTGAGAGATAGTAAATTGGTGCAGCCACTACAGAAAATAGTATGGAGATTCCTCAAACAATTACAAATAGAGCTACTATGCAATCCAAGAATTCCACTTTTGGGTATTTATCAGAAAACAAAACCACCAATTTGAAAAGATGTATGCACCCCTATCTTCATTGCATCATTACTAGAAATAGCCAAGATATAGAAGCAACCTGGATGTCCATCAATAGATGAATGGTTTAAAAAAATGTGGTATATATGTATACAATGGGATATTCAGCAATAAAAAAAAGAATGAAATCTTGCCATTAGTGACAATATGAATGGACCTAGAGTGTATTGTGCTAAGTGAGTCAGTCAGACAAAGACAAATACCATATGATCTCACTTATACGTGGAATCTAAAAATAATAATAATAATAATAATTAATAAGCATAACAAAACAGAAACAGACCCATAGATATGGGAACAAGCTGATGGTTGCCAAAGGGGAGGGCTTGGGCTGGGGGGCGGAGGGCAGGGAATCCTGATCATCTTCTGTTTACCAGGATGCCAACCTAAAAAGCTTATAAATGACAGAACTAGAAAGCGTGTGTGTGTGTGTGTGTGTGTGTGTGATGAAACTGTTAGAGAAAAAAGCACATGCCCAAAAGGGTGTCACCCATGCTAAAAATCCATGATGCTAAACCTATGTTTCATCCCTGACCTAACTGTAATGTCAGCCTCTTCCAGAAATGTAATCTGAGTGAACCAGTCTGGAGTGTGCTGGTCAAGTACCAATAAAGCAATCTGTTGCTGTAGGCCCTCTCCATCCTCCACAGAAGGAAGAAGCAATGGGTGTGATAGAAAACACTTCCCCCTTCTCTTACCCCAAAGAAAAGGGGTCCTGGCCCCAAAACAATCCTTTCTTTTTTCTTTTGTCAAGAGCTCCCTTGCCCTACCCTTTGTCCTATAAAAAGCCTTCCATTTTGTACAACACCTAGAGGGGCCTTCTAGTTGCTAGATGGGATACTGCCTGATGTGTGGATCATTTGATAAAGTCAATTATACCTTCAAATTAAAACAAACAAACAAATTAAAAAAAAAAAACGTTTCCTGCTCTTTTCTGTCCATTCCCATTGCTATCGTTTTGGATCAGCTATCATCATTCTTCATGTGGATTACTATAATAAACTCATAACTTCTTATTGCTTCCTGGAAACCCCTCTTATTTGTCCTCCATACTATTGTCAGAGTAACTTTAGAACATGGCCCGACTGAAAACCGTTTGGTGTCCCTGCTGCATACAAGACGAACTCTAGACTCCTTCGCAGGGAGTGGAAGGCCTTGCATTAGTCCACACCGCATATCTTCCATCTTCACCGTTTTCCACTCCCTGACTTCTGTTCCCCCTCCTCCCACCCTTCCCCGCCAGTCTGGTTCCTGTCACTCTGACCTAGACAACGCTCCCTAAAACTGCCATTTCCCATGCTTTGTGCAGCCTGGAATACTCCTTTGTTCCTGCTCCATCTGGAAAAATCTCACTTGTCCTTCAAAGCCCAGCTTCTCTGGTGACTCCTTCTCCGAAAAGTCTGCAAGTTCTTGCTTTCAGGACTGTGCAGCCATTACACTTTGTCTAGAGTCCAGTGAAAAGTCAAAAGACCGCTCAACGATCGCTTCCGCCTCTTGCTCCCCACTGACCGCGCCGTCCTCGGGAAGAGGACTGTACTCCATCATCCTCATGTTTCCCGTCCCCAGCACCAAACGCCAGGCCTTTGGTCGGTGCTCAATGCATATTTAATGAATAGGTGAATGGAGGGTTGAACACATTACTGAGGAAAGAAAGGGACAGATGTGTTCCATTTGACAGCTTTTAGTGTAGCTCAGTGGCACTTGTCTCAGGTATGGTCCCTGCTGGTAGCAGCATCAACACCTGAGAACTCAACAGAAATGCAACTTCTTAGCCCCAAGCCAGACCTGCCTGGGGGTGGGGCCCACCAGTCTGCATTTTAACAATCCCTCTGGGTGATTCAAACCAACGCTTACATTTCAGAGCCACTGGCGTAGCTGAACCTGACTGACGTGTATGGCACAGCTGAGCCATACAGTGGAAAGAACGTCTAGTTGAAGCCAGGAGAACCAGATTCTAATCTCAGTTCTGCCACCAGCTCCTCATGCTCTTGAGCAAGGCGTGTACCAATCTAGAACATGAGCAGTACCCTCTGTAAAGTCAGAATACCAGACTAGGGGATTCCTAAATGCGTTTCAGCACTATTGCTCATCGAGGTAGTAGTGCGGACCTGAGAGAAAACCAAAAATACATTCTCTGCAGTGATTGTGTGATGCTGCCACACAAGATCGGACCGCTGCCCCTGCATGTTCACTCCTTAACATCCTAAAGGTGTAAACGCCTGATGCCTCGCAGACATGTAGCAAACCCTCACCCCAATTACTGCACCTGCTCAACCAAACAGTTCTACCGCGGAGGGAAGGGGTCCTTGCTGACCCTCCCATGATCAGATTGTGCCCTGAAGCACGAACTGTGACTTCCTGCACCTTGCCTGGGTACTGCCCAGGCGTTCAAGAGACACAGGGGCAGTCAAGGGAAGATTGGGATAGGAGATGCTCTGTGTGCATGTGTGTGTGCGTGCATATGCATGTATGTGTGTATGCATGTGTGTGCATCTATGCACGTGTGTGTGCGTATATGCATGTGTGTGTGCATGTGTGTGTGTGTCCCCTTTCTATTCCCTAAGAACCCAAATAGAAAAATTTCTCCTTCGGTGGCACCTGCCTAACACTGATTTAGTGATGTGCATGAAACACGTGGTGTTATACAGGCTGTGTCTAGAACAACAATTCACCTCAGCAAAAGCAAAGATGCCCTCAGTGGATGGATAAAGAAAACCAATAAAAAATGTGCTCAGTCCTGTCCCTGGAGGTCTCAGAATATATACAAAGCTTGTCAGGACAGTATCCAGCCATGTAATATGAAAAATAGAGGAATTTATGGCTGGATGTTTTTCAAATAGTCCTCATATATAAATATATATGGTGTCTGCCTGTGTACTCTTACGAAGCTGAGTGGACACAATAAAGCCCAGGTGACTTCATGACTATAAAGGCCAACTACAGTGACAGTCGTTACACCTGGGACCAGGAGCCAGTACGGGTAAAAGCCCTAGATTCATGTTATCACCAAAAAGGTTTCAATTACTAGAAGAAATCGGGCCTCATTTCCTTCAGGGGAATTACCATTTTCAGGTACCTCATAATGCATTGTAGTATTCGGATTCAGTCCTATGTGTGTATATTAGCCTTTGTTATAAAAAGAGGGAGACCCCCAAAATGGAGTTATCTTTCTTTGAGAGGGATTGTGCTCTCGGAATGTGTTCCTTTGGGTCAAAGGTCAACCAAAGTTTCATCTGGAAGTTTTGAAAAGGCTGCACCATGATTTAAGGAAGAAATGCCCTGAGTTGTGGCAAACAGATGACTGGTTCTTCCACCATGACAACACACCTGCCCACACCACACTGAGTGTCCAGCAGTTTGTAACCAAGACCCCGTGCCCCACCCTCCCTATTTACCCGAGCTTGCCCCAGGGATTCTTTTTTGTTTCCCCAGATGAAACAAAGGGAAACATTTTGCCCAAGTGAAAGAGATAAAACAAAAAATAGCAGAAGCACTAAATGGCATCAAAATTGACAAGTTCAAAAGCTGTTTTGAGCAGAGAAAAAGCGTCTCAATAGGTGTATTGTATCAGAGAGTACTTTGGTGGTGACTGAAGTTTAAACATGTAAGAATAAATTCACTTTTCTAAATAAATAAATTCTAGGGTTTTTTTGGGGGGGGTCCCCCACATATACCAGGCCCTCTGCTAGGTGTGTTAGGAATACCTCAGAGTCCCTACTCCCAGAGGCTGAGAGTCCAGCCGGAGAGGAAGGATGAGCCACTGGAGACGTGAGAGCCAGGAAAAGGGACATTTTCGATATTATTAAACAGGCACAGAAATCTAGCCTGATCTCTTACCCAGAGCCACGTCCAGTCACCAGTGAAACAGACCTTTGGCCTGTGTCACCCACCAGCAGGATGACTGAAGCAGACACGTGTCAAGAGGAAGGGCTACCAACGTGCACACCCTGGCTTGTGACCACTGTTAGGGCTGAAGGGTGAGATGGTGGGAGGGGAGGACAAAGCTGCAGCCCCAGGCGCCTCCCTGAAGAGAAGAGCCTGCAAGGACTTTCTGCCCCACCCTGAGGCGGTGTGAATTTGACTCCAGATTATCCACCAAACACTCCCAACCTAGATGCTAGTACTTCGTGATAGCCCTCCTCCACTCCCCTTTTCTGGTTCCTCTGATCCCTGCCTATAAAAAGCTCTCCCAACCCCCAGATGAGGCCAAAGCCATCTTTTCCTCTTTCCACATCTGCCCAGCCATTTCTCACCGTTTCTAATAAACTCTCTCGCTAAGCCAGAACTCGGGATGGTCCTTCTTCGGCGAACCTTACAATCATCAGAAACTCGACTCGGAATTCTCCAAGTTCCTGGGCTTGGGATGGCGTTAAGGAGCACGCTGTGCAGCCAGGCTTCGAAGTGGGTGACCGAGACCTGCAAAACGCCTGTCCAAGCCCTGGACAGCCTGGGGGTGGGGAGGAGGGAGTCCCGTCCCTAAGGGAGCAAAAGCTGAGAGACGCATTAGGCACGTGTTGGCAGCCCGGGCAGAATCAGCCCTTCCTTGTGATGTAGGGAACATGGGGTCCTTTCTCTGTGCTTTCTGCTGCTCAAACCCGTTTCCGTTTCCTTTGCTGCATCGTTATGAGACGTGAGAGGCAAGTCAACTCCTCGCCTGGATTTTATCACGGCTGGACACAGGGAGGCCGTGCATTTTGGCAGCGTTCCTTTTTAGATGAGAACATTCACACTCACCCCATCTTTACGGAATTTTTCAACTGACAAGACACTTTTACTCATTTATATACTCAGCTCTGCAGCAGCCCAAGAGGATGCCCCCTCGCCCACACCCCCTCGGACTCTCCAGGGTACAGAGGGGAAACTAGACGTGGTTTCAGGGGACTGAGGGAAGGTGCAGTCACCGCTCAGATTTGATCCTGTGAGCTCAGGTCTTTGCAGAATGCTCCTTTCACACTGTCTCAAAGAATTCGAGGCATTGTGTCTGTTCTAATCTAGCCTTCCGGGTAGAAAGCACTGTGGGTTGTGCCGATAGGCAATAGCAGTTCAATTTGTCAGCCTCGGATGGAAGTGCACTGAGTCTGGTTTTGGAAGCCTTAGGTTCCCACGCGGAGGGCAATGCAGGCGAAGGTGGGCTGTTAGCGTCAGCTGCGAGCTCTGTGTCCCTGCGCACGCCACCTTCTCTGAGCCTCAGCTTCCGCATTCGTAACATGTGAGCAGTCATCCCCACCAGGTTATGCGGGGACTGAATGTGTGTTGGACAACTGTGACGTATTAAGCAGTCAATTAAGAATCGTCAATATCATGGCATTTAATAGCACCAATAATGTTCCTGCGCTCCTCTCGCCGGATGCAGGAGGACTCAGGGTCTGCAGGTGTGGGAGGGGCCGCTATGCTAGTGTAGACGACATTGTGTTTTGGGTTACTTCATGCCTCACAGGCAGCGAGCTGCCAGAAAGGCAAACTTGTTAAAAAATTAAAAATCTGCACATGGCCTAAGGCGTATTTGTGTTTGCAATTTGGCTCAGTGTATCCCAGTTTTTTACTTTGAAATGTTTCACTTGGTTAGACACGTTACTTTAAAATAAACAGCAAATAAAAAATTCAACGAGAGAAAAATGGAAACCTTATCAAGAATAAACTTTGCTTCTGAGGGGCTCCAGAGTTGGCTCTGAGGAAGTGCCAGCTGCTATTTGTTTTCTTACTTGGTTTAAATCTATCCATGGCTGAGGGGGAGAAGGGCGATCGGCATCAGCTTCAGCTCCCTGTGATGCCGGATGGTTATTTCATTGAATCAGTTGTGGGTCTGGCATGCTTTTCTTGACGTGAGCTTTGAATGAATCCTGTGTCATCTCCTTTCTCCTCCACTTACTGTCTTGCTTCCTCATCTGGAAAGCCGGGATGGTCGTACCTGTCTTGTTCATCTCCCAGCTTTTTCGTGTAGCTCAAATAAGATAAGTGGATATGTAAGTCTTGGGAACTGTACATAATACCGTACCAGTGCCACCCACGTCTCTCAGCCAGTGCACTTTCTCAGGAATATGCGGCGCAGCTCCAGAAACTGAGTTACCTACCCATCTACAAGCGCTGCTGGTGTTTCTAACCTCAGACCTCCCACATCCCCCGTTTCTGTAATATTAGGCATTCTCCTTTGCTAAACCAGTGTAGCTCTTCAAAAACAGCACTATGATACGGATCCTTGAGTAGATATCATGATTTCTTGGAGCTCACTTTCTAACACATTAATTTGTTAAATAAAACTTTCAGTCTTCACTCCTTGGAATCAGAGGATAAACCATGAGGTTGCTCCTTCCTTGCCCCAATAGTTTGGGACTGCCCAATTCAAACCACATCCTATTCTACGAGGCCTCTTTCCTTTCCTCTGACCTCAGACTTGAAATATGGCAGCTCTTTCCAGCATTCTTTTCAGCACCTCAGCTGTTTGGGAGCCTAGCTGCCACTTCTCCTAACAAATGAAGTCAAACGGATCATCCTTCCTGGGATCTGTAGGCCACTACATAGTCCAGGTGTGGTCTTAAGTTAAGATCAGTTAACGTTGCCATCATTTGTCAGACTTATATCTTATTTAAAATACATATAATATTTTTGTATATTATATATTTTACATAGGATATCTATTTTTAAAATTAAAATAATACTCAACGATGCCAATTTCTGCCAAGCCTGTTTTTTGGTTTTTTTTAATAAGTCATCTAGAGTGAATGATGAGATAGCTTAGCTGTTGACTGCTTGCCTTGCAATTGTGAGTTCCTGGGTTTGATTCTTGGCCCTGCTTATGCAACTCCATGTACTGAACTGCGGCGCAACTGGTAACTACCAGGATGGCTCCGCAGTGACAGTTCTTGTCTCCCAAGCAGGAGGGAGGCCCCTGGTTAGGGTCCCACCCGTGCAGCCCCATATCCCTGTGTGGAATGAAGCCGTGTCACAACTGATGATGTACAAACATGGAGATTGCTCTGGGCCCTTCTCTCTCTCTCTCTCTCTCTCTCTCTCTCTCTCTCTCTCTCACACACACACACAACACACACACACACCTTCTCAAACAAATGAAAAATCTTAGAAAGAAAGTCATGTAGATACAGCCAGCTATGGAATAAAGAAGGAAGCAGAAGCTTAGGCTTCAAGTCTGAGGTCTGCCATGGGTGATGTTAGATAAGTCAATGATCATGATTCTCAAATTTACATCTCTAAACCCAAAGTCTTCCTGACTTCAGTACTCATATATTCAAATGTCTTTGCCATTGCTGTTTGGATTATTAATGGGTGTCTTGAATTTAACCCATTCTAAACCAAAATCGAGTAACTTTTGATTTCTCCTTTCACATCCTAAATCTACTTTACCTCTTTGTTCTCACTTTAAGAAGCAGCATCTCTAATCTCCCAGGTCAGAGCAAAAGCCTTGGAATCATCTGACTCCTTCTGGTATGCTAAATGTTAAATTAATCAAACAAGGTCACTAGACAAATATGGCTCTAATGTATGGCAGCCTATATAAGCAAACCAAAATCTAAGTCTGTAAATGCCTCCAGGCTACAAAATTAAAACACTAAGGACAACAAATCTCTAACAGCCAACTAGGCTTGAAGTGATAGCATATCAAAAGACTTCCATTCTTTGCTTTTGCACTTTCTCTGTATAAATCTTTCCCCTGTTCCTGAACAATCAACCACTCTGGTTGGGGCTGCCCAACTCAAATCGATGCTTGCTGAAATTACCTCTCAAAAATTTTAACCCACCTCAGTTCATCTTTTAACACAACCAATCCCTCAGAAAATCCAGCAAGTTCTATCTTCAGAATATTCCTAAAATTTGATCCCCATCTATCATCCTATCTCAAGTCACCCCCCACCACCTCCCCCAACCCTGGTGCCACTGGGGGGGATGGAAAACCTCACCCTGTTACCTGGACTGTTGTGATCCTCCCCTGGGGTTTTTGCTTCCTGTCTTAGGCTCCCCACAATTTCACTCCATATAGCAGCCAAAATGACTAATTCAAATGTAAATTGAATCATTATATCCTCTTTCCTAAAACTCACTAATTGCTGATCTTTGCCTGTCACACTTAGAATAGATTCTTGACCTTGAAGCCTAACACAACTGAACCCCCGACAGCTGTGTGATCTCACTTCATGCCTTTGCCCTCTTGCTCACAGTGTTCCAACCACACTTGTGTCTCTCAGACATCCTCTCACCTCAGGGCAGGGGTTCCCAACCTTTTTATACCCTAGGGCGCATTCTAAAATATCGGTAGGGTGGCGGGCACCAGCTATTTCCAGTGGCGGGCACCAGCTATTTCTAAGGATATTTGTTATTGAACAAGAATAAAAAATAATAAACAAAAATAATTTTAAAATAATAAATTTATTGTACAAATTATATACACACATATATACAAAGTATATATATATATAAAGTATATATATATAAGTATGTATATATAAAAAAACATATATACAAAACATAATACAAAGTAAATAAAAAACACATGTATAATAAAATCATTTAAAAAAACATAAAAGAAAACAAAAAAAAACAATCTGTCAGTGTGATCTTCGGCATTGCATTTCATTGGCCAGTGTCTCATAATTAGGAGAGTATGACGACAACCCTGTTAGCAAACAATTATTAAGATGCTCATCGGTAAGTTGAGATCTATATCGTGATTTTATTAAATTCATGTTTGAAAACAAAGATTCGCATAAATACGTTGACCCAAAAAACGATTTGATTTTATATGCCACTTTTTTTAAAAATGGGAACCTTTCTTTGTCGACTATGTTCCAGAAGTTCTCTGATATTAAGGATTTTAGCAAAATATCGTTCTTAAGGTTCAAAATTTCTAACTCTAGTTCTTCTGCTTTCCCCTGAACAAGGTCTGCAATACATGCGGCTAGTTCTATTACATTTATTTGTCAAGTAAAAGGATTGATACAGAAGGAGACAATTGGCTCGATATTTGTAAACTGCAGAAATCTCTCTTCAAACTGTGTTTGAATCACTTGCAGGGTCTCAATAAATAATGACATGTTTAATTCATTGTTACCTAGCATTTTCCTCATATATGGGAAGTGCACGAGAGACTTGATATGCAGATGTGATATCAACAAAGTCAATTTTGCTTTAAATGCGTTTCCAGAGCTTATCATTTCAGCTATATTTTTGTCTTTTCCCTGCAACTCCAAATTGAAAGAATCTAATTTTTCCATGGTGTCAGCAAGAAAACCCAAATCCACCAGCCAGCAAGAGTCTGTTAGTTCATCCTAATTTTCATTTTTATCATGTATCAATGTTTTTATTTCTTCAATTAAGTTCACAAATCTTGTAAGAACTTT
>PVKE010005419.1:9033-59202 GCA_004027555.1 Craseonycteris thonglongyai
AGCCTTCCATAGTGGTTGTGCCAGTTTACATTCCCACCAGCAGTGTATGAGGGTTCCTTTTTGTCCACAGCCTCTCCAGCACTTGTTATCCCTTGTCTTGTTGATTATAGCCATTCTAACAGGTGTAAGATGGTATCTCATTGTGGTTTTTATTTGCATCTCCCTAATTGCTAGTGAAGTGGAGCATTTTTTCATATATGATACTTGGCCTTCCTAAGAATTGGGCTGTCTTTTTAGATAAGAAAGAAGCACCCAGTGCTCTAAGGAAGCGTGTGTATTTGACAGTTTCATAAATCTAAACGATAGTAGGGGCAATTTGGGTTTCATATTCTTTAAAAACAACTGATTTTTAAAACCACGTCTGAAAATGTTAACTTTTTTACTTCTAGATGTGCTACAACAGTTAGGGGTTGCGTCAACCCTCAAGAAAGCATTCCAGATAGATATGTAACAATAGTCGTGACTGTCAACAAACCACATGGAGAACACTAGGCACTACACAAACACTGTAAATGCTTATCTACACCCCCTCGCTTAACCACAATCCAAGCTGTGTTTTATTGTGGGTTTTTTTTTAAAGAGAGAGACAGGCAGAGAGAGAGAGAAGAGGGAGGGCCCAGAGCAGTCTCCATAGTTGTACGTCATTGCAGGGCAGGAACCGGGCCCGGGGCCTCCTGCATGGGCCCTGGAAAGAACTGAACTGGGGACACACCCCAGTTCAGCATATGGGTCCACACAGGCCGGGACCCGGATTTGATCCACGGACCCTGGGGCTGCAAAGCAAGTGCTCAACCCGCTGAGCCGTCCCGGCATTCCTACTCCATCTATTTCTGCCTGATAAATTTTTCTGCTGGCCTAACCTTACACAAAAACTCCCCTGCAAGGTTTTTCCTACAGAAGGCTGCCTCTCCCATCACCCTCTCCCATGCTGTCCTTTGGTTTTTCTAACAACCTGAGTGGCTTTTCACCACAGCTCTGCGGGACAATAGCCCCCTTCCCTTTGGCGATTACTGCCAGCTGGCTCCCTCCCGGTCACCCTCTTTAACTCTCCCCAGTGAGTGGAGAATTTTTACATCGCCATTTTCACATGTTATGTAGGCTGTAGGCATTTCCCTCTGGTAAAATGGCATATATATTTTTTTTTTCTTCAAAATGAGGACTCTCACTTGTTCTAAGAGTTATCCTGATGAAATGCTGTGTGTCATTCCACTGGGGGGTGTGACTGCACGTGAACTCACTGTCAGCATTAGGAAGACTCATAGAAATGACCCCATCTAGTGCAGGTGGCAGTTGGCAAGTGAGAGTGAGGAATGTTGGAGAGGACAGGCCAGAAGGGTCCCCCACAGGGCAGCCAGGCCCCAACCTGAAGGAAGAGAGCAGGGCTCGCATCACCTCAGTTCATGTCACTTCACATGACATCACATCACTCTCCTTCGTCAGCATGTTGGTCCCTCAGCACATCCTCTTAAGTGCTGACCTGCAGACACCTCCAAGTTTGGCCGTTTCTCACCTCCCACTGGTCCAAGGTCATGTCCCCTGCATTGTGACATGAGCCCCCTGGCAGGGCTTTCTGATTCTGCCCTGGTGCCCCCGAGTCTGTTCTCACCCAGCACTGGGGCAGCCTGTCAGAATGACAATCTGATCACATCACTGCCCCACCCATAACCCCTGTGGCTCCCATCTCTCTGGGAGTGAAAGCTGGAGTCCTGTCCATCACCCACAAAACCCTTAAGGAACTTCCCCACTTCTCACCTCACTCCCTGCAACGTGCACACAGCCAATGCAACCTGATGCTAAGAATCCAAAAGCCAAATGGTGTTCCTGGGATGTACATCAGCTCTCCCTGAAAACTCAAGCGAGACAGGCATGTGTGTGTTATCTGATAGAGTGCTGCCTTGTTGAGGCCCCTGCACCCCCAAGTAAATCCAGTCCATGTGCCTTCTGCATGGAGTGACATGGTACACGTTTTCCAAGGTGTGAAGACCCAGCTGTCAGGCATCTTCTGAAAGCTGCCCTTACCTATCAATCAAAAACTTCTCTCATCTCTGTCATCAGCACATGTTAACGTTGACAGCTATCGGGGTCCCTTTTATTCTAAAATGCTTTTCTGATAAAGAAAAAAGAATACATGCTTTTTGTGGAAAAGAGGGAAAAGGACAAAGAGGAAAGTGAAATCAGTTCTAATCTTAGCACTTACACATGCTTCCACTGACAGCATTTTATTCCGGTCCCAGGAACCCTTTCACGGTAGCTAAGGTCGGTCAGTCCCACTCCCTGGCAGGAACATTCTGTGCAGGTCATGGGGCCACAGATGTGCTAGTTAGCGCTCTGGTCATCTGAGATGCGTTCAGGAGCCGGCACCAGGATCTACACCAGCTTATTCACCGAGCTCCCAGCCCAGAGCCAAGCTGTAACCACCTTGTATGTGGTATTTTTGAGGTTTAGCCTCTGGTTTACCCAGTGGAGATTTAAGCCCAGTGAAACTTCTATTGAACTTTGCTTTCTAAGTAAAAGCTCCAAAGAACAATGATGCCCGCTATGTTTTTGTAATTCAAAACAGCTGCTTATCTTTTACTTGTTCTAAATGCAGGGGGACAAGCACCTCTGACTTAACGGCGAATCCTGATTATTCAGGCTCATGGACGTAGCTCTGTGAGTTCCTCAAAAGCCAGGAAAACAGCTCTGGCAACTAAGTCAGAACCAGAGTTCTAGGCCATGCTCCTCTGGGGGGTGTTATCCCCGAAATGGCTGCGACTGGGTTTGTATGTTCTCTGAGTTCAAATGCTGATGGAGACAACTAACTGATTCTTCAAATCCCAACCCCAGATTCTTGGAAAAGAGACTCACATCATCCTGGGGCAGGTCAGGGACCAACTATGTGCAAAGACGCCGGGCTGGGGAAAGATGGCCCTTCTGGAGTTCTAGTCATACTGACTTTTGCAGCACCTTGGACCGGGGTGTTGTTTCTGTAAGACTTAGCGTGTCTGTTCTTCATCCCCTGTGCACACTGTACATCTATTTGGGGATCTTAATCGATGATAATACTTTGTCACAACTTAGTTTGCTGTTATAGGGACTTAGAATTGAAAGATTATATACTGCTCCCTAACAAAGAACAACTCCATACAGCGAAAGCCTGCTCAATGGATTGCCTCTAAGGAAAATGTGAAATTACCCATTGATCTGCCCAACCAAACTGTCACCATGACACATACGCTCAGCGGAAACTGAATGTTGACTGTGAATAAAAGGGCTGCAACCCAACGGGGATTAGTTTCCACAGAGGCAAAGACAATAAAAACAAAGAATGCCACCAGATCATGCAGGCAGGTTTGTCCAGAGCAGACTATACTTAAGAGAGATGACGGTATCTTGAAATGCGAGTAAGTATTTCAGAGTTTGGAAGTGGACATTTCATGGTCAGTGCCTGGTCCTGAGAAAGAGAATCATAGTCTGTTAGATAACAGAGAAGTGGCTCGTGGGTCTCCTTTTTCAATACCTTTTTGTTTTAGAATTACTTTAGATTTCCAGGAACGTCGGGAAGACAGCATAGAGTTCTCACGTAGCCTTCTCCCCTCACTTGTTATCACAACTGAGGAATCAACACGGGTGCATTGCTACGAACAAAACGCCGTCATTTATTCAGATGTCGCTAGCTTTTCCCTCCTGTCCTTTTCTGTCCTAGGATCCCATCCTCATTACCCTCTTGCCTCCTGTGCTTCCCCTGGTCTGCAAGAGTTTCTGAGACTTGGCTTGTTTTTGTGGGTTTTGCCAGTTTTAAGGAATACTGGTTAGGCATTTTGTAGAACGTGGCCTAGTTTGGATTCGTCTGATGCTTCAGTAAGGCTTATGGATTTGGTGGAGGAAGACCGCATGGGTGAAGTGCCTTCCTCATGACATCTTATCAAGAGTATGTGCCATCAACGTGACTTATCATCGCTGAGGTTGACTTTATCACCTGGCTGAAATCATTTTTGCCCGGTCTCTGCACTGTGGTGGGACTTTTGCCCCTTTCCCTGCTGTACTGTCCTTGGAAGGAAGTTACTGTGAACAGCCCACACCCCTGGATGGGGAGGTAGTTTCCACCTTCCTAAGGGGTCAGGGAATCTACATAACTTAGTTAAAACTCTATGCGGATTTGTCCCCGTTTGTGTATGTATGCCAATATGGAATCACGGGTATTTATTGTATGCTGTGGCTCATCATTCAGTACCACATTATTTGTTTTCTTGCTCAAATTGTTCCAGCTTTGGCCATTGGGAGATCTTTGCACTGGGGTCTTATTGTCCTTTGTCATATTATTCCAAGCTGCTCTTCTTGTATATTTCCAGCCCTAGTCCTAGAATGAGCCATTTCTCCAAGAAGCCCTGGTTCCTTTTCTTGGAGAATAAATAGACAAACCGAGATCTGGGCACTAAGTGGGTTGTTCTGTTTTGCTGGCTGCTTCCCTTTGAGATAATATTAATAGCAAGCCCTGAAACAAAAAAAACCCCAGCTCAGCAGCCTGCTCCAAGGAAAAAATCATGTTCATTGTCAGTAGTTTATTAGGTTTGTGTTCTGGTTTGGAAAAGTCAATGTCGTTAGGCTCTGCAAATATTTGAGGAACACAGTATGACACGGTCACCTGGGAGAGCATGTTCTGAGTCAGGACTGCACTGGGTGAACTCATTAGAAAGGCACATTTCCTGAAATAGTCTTTGTTAGTTTAACTTCTTTTAAATGCTTCTCGTTTTCTGAAACAACCTGGTTAGATTTGGCCTGATTATTATGCTAGGGCCCAGGACTTTTCTTCGGCAAAGTTGACCTGCAGGCAGGTATTGCAGCTTTTAACTAATGACATACCTACCGGGCAATACAAGACATAGGCAATATTTTTAGGAACTTGCTAGACAGCAAGGATCATTTTCACACTGGAAGCAGAGGGTCGAATTCAGAGACTTCAGGAAGAAAAAGAAAAGAAAGCTTCTGGACAATACACGCAGTGTTTCTTCTCTTGAAATGCTTGCCTGTGTTTACTCCAGTCCCACATCAGACAGACGGCTAGTTCTAGAAGCCCCAGCCTACATCCTGGGTGTGCCCGACTGAAAATGCAGAGGAAGCACTTCTGTGGTCTATGGCCTGTGGCCTTGACAGATGCATTTAGGGCACACCTGGCACAGATAGCTATCAGAGAGGCAACAGAGTGGTTTGGTGGAGCCCAGTTAAATCACACAGTGGGATTTAAAAAATGAAATACCTACCCCCACTCCTTGGAAACTCTTGAAGATCCACCAGACCTTTCACATATTGTTTTCAAGGGACCCAATGCGATCGCCCATCCATCCAGGTGACAAGTACTCAGGTGACTCAGGCGCACTTACTGTTGTTGTGTCCTCAAATCAGACCCCCTCCAGAGGCGACAGACAACCTCTTCCACCACAGGCAGGATGTGCAATGCCACCCTCCTGTTCTCTTGCTTCATTGTAACTTCAAAGCCACTTTCGCAAAGCAGAGAGGTGGCAGCAAGAGACATCTCACCTTCAGATCATCACTGGCTAAAAAATACATACAGCATGACAGGGATTGGCCTGGAAGCTTTCGTTTTTAGCAGAACATGACCTGGGTATGTCACTGCAACGACGGAGGAAACAGGATGGCCTACCCCTCCATAGGTCCTAAGGCACAAATCAAATCCAGGTTTGGGGCAATAGCCAGAAATCTTAATTCCTCACAGCTTCCCTGCAATGGAAAATAGTGGTCAGAGAAATGCATTGTGTCTCAGTGCTGTGCTGTGTCATTTTGAAGTTGTAACAGGAAATTGCCACCATCCGTGGGCTGTGGGCACAAGTGATATCACGCCATTGCAGGCTGGCAGCTTTGCAGTGCGGAAAAGATGACAGGGCCGCTTGTCTGGGCCACTAGGTAATAAAGTCTCGAAGCTCCGAGTCGCCACTTCTAAGGAAGTCATTTCCCCTTCATGTCAAAGATGGGACATAAGTTCTGGCAGCAGGCAATGGGATAAACGGCAGTACTTTTGTCATTTTGAAAATCAATGGGACAGTCTTCCCAGATGCTGAAAAATTTATAAAGTGTAACGTATTTATAATAGAACCGCTCACGCATTTTTTAAACCATTTCAACCTGACACATAGTAAACAGGACCAGCCTCAGGCCATGAAACTTAATCTGCCCGAAGCCTACAGGATGCGATAGTCTAAAATTTCAGTGCGCTGTTTTTACACGACCGTAATTCATTTTATAATATATCCGCTTTCATTTTAGGGAACAATCACTTGTATATATTAAGAAAGTGAGAGAAATAGCTGACAGAACTGTTGTGGTTTTAGCTCCTGTCCCTTTAAGATCCCAGTCGGGCCACCACTCCCTTTTTTCCCTGAGTTCCCAGTCGGGTGGCTGTTGTCTCTTAGAACCAGACCTTAAAAAGCATCCAGGGGGAAGCCGGGATGGCTCAGTGGGTTATAAGCGCTCACTTTGCAGCACCAGGACCAGGTATCGAATCCCGCCTCAGCCCGTGCAGAACCATATGCTGAACTGGGAGCTCTCCCAGTTCAGTTCTCTCTCTGTCTCTGTCTCTGTCTCTGTCTCTCTCTCTGTCAAAAATAAAAATAAAATAAAAAATATATATATTAAAAAAAAAAAAGCATCCAGGCCTACAGTGAATCTGAGTATTACTGTTTCCTTTCTCATTCACCGTACCAATTCACTGTGGTTCTGCAGACACCCAAATGCTTTTAGGTCCCTTTTATGATTTGGTTAAAGCTGTAAAAATTACATCGGTAAGTAAGTCCACCATGAACGGACGGAGCTGGTGAGCTGTTGAGTGAAGCCTTCCGTGAGAGAAACTGGCCTCCCTCACCAGCCCTGTTACCACTCAGAGGCGGCCGCTCAATCTGCCCTGCTGCCTGGGTCCCTTTGGGGCAGAGGTGCCAAGCAGCCTGGGGTGACAGCAAAGCCGACCACCTGCTCAGGCGGGTTTGCCCCCTTGCTGAGCAGCTCTGGATCGGGCAGGGTAGGTTGATCAGATGTCCCATTTGAAAATTGGGGAATGCCTACCATTCTCATTTCACTTGTCTGTGCCTTACTCTAACCTTCTTGCCATCTCTCCACAGCTCTGTTTTGTCATGTTCTGGACCCCCAATGTTTCCGAGAAGATTCTAATAGACATCATTGGGGTGGACTTCGCCTTTGCAGAACTCTGTGTCATCCCTTTGCGTATCTTCTCCTTCTTCCCAGTTCCAGGTAAAGAAACGCATGAATGACAAGTTTCTATTTTGATCCTCCTGCCTGATTCAATCTTCTTTCTTTGGAAATGTTTGCAGTCATGTCCCGATCAAAAATGTACAATTTTGTAGTGGATTTGAAAAGATGCAAAGACGTTCTCCAGTAGGTTGGAAATTCAAGAAGTGAATCAAACAGGAATGATGTGTTTTTAAAGGACAGTGGTTGCAAACGTAGTAAAAAGAAAGTAGACCCAAGGGGTAGATTGGAGGGCAAAGGAAGTGGCCGGCACCCTGGTGGTTACACAAATCTGTGCATGTATTCAACTTCAGAAGTCAGTGTTTCGTTATGCTCATTTAAGAAATAAAATGGTGGGGAAGCCAAGATGGCTCAGTGGGTTAAGCGCTCACTTTGCAGCCCCGGGGACCGAGGATCGAATCCCGGCCCCGGCGCGTGCAGATCCATATGCTGAACTGGGGAGTTACCCCAGTTCAGTTCTCTCTCTCTCTCTCTCAAAAACAATAAATAAATAAATAAATAAATAAATAAATAAATAAATAAATCTTAAAAAAGAAGAAGAAGAAGAAATAAAATGGAAAAAGGTAGACTGCTAAAATCTGGAGATGTACAAAGAAAGAGAGAGACTGCTAGAGATGAGAATCCAGGGGCAGAGTTGAGGCCAGATGGTGCATGGACAGAAACGAAAAGCCCATGGCCAAAATGTAATAAGCCAGCTAGAAAACGCCCACCCAATGGAGTAGTACGAGGGATGCCGTAAAGATCGAGGTAGTTCTTTATGAAGGGAGAAAACCAGGCTGCAGGAAGGTTGGCTGCCATGCTACCTTTTCTATAACAAATGGGTCACACACGTGTGTGCGCCTGTGTGGAACTTGTTTGGGGTCAGTGCTTGCCTGTCTACATACTGTTTCTAGGAACAAGCAGATTGCTAACAGTGGTTGCCTCTGGGAAGCAGGACAAGGTCCCAGGGAGTCAGGACTGGGAGGAAGACCTTTGTACTAAATCCTGTCCTGAGTACATGCCGTTAACTGTTAAAATTTTTAACTGCCAAAAAAATTCCACCCAAATCATTGAGCTGAGAAGTCAGAATCTGCAGACGTACAGTTAGGTTAAGAAGTAGTCTGTAGAGCATCGAGACCAGGGTCAGTGGTGTCCCAGCCAACCCTGTGCTGTCCCCAAGTCGGGCCACTAGCTGCCCCCTGCTCTTAGCCACCAACCATTCCTGGAGATGGGGCTGAAGCTCACGGACTTTGTCAGAGGAACGCTGGCAGGTGGCGCCCCCTAGAGGAGACAGCTTGCTGGCGATTACGGCGCTTGTCGTCATTCCCAGTCTCAACTCCAGGAGGGGCTGCAGGTCTCAGAGCTCCAGCGAGGACTAGGGCAGGACTCACTTTCTGTCTCCTCTCCACTCCACCTCCTTACCTGTAGGCTCAGGGCTTCCAGAACGCCCAGCCCTTGCCCTTAGCCAAACCCAAGTACCATATTTTTCCATGCATAAGACAATACTGTTGTCTAAAATTGTTAGACCAAACATTGGAGGTCATCTTATCCACAGGCATGACTAAGGTGACCAGATTTTAACATTGGTAAAGCGGGACACCATTGACCAGGGGGGAGGGGGTCCTTGATTAAAAATTGGGTCTATCTCCCGCCGTTCCCTAGCTTGTCGTGCATTCTTTTCAAACATCGGGACTTTTTTAAAACACCGCGGGACGCGGGACAAATTTTTAAAAATTGGGACTGTCCCTCCAAAAGCGGGACGTCTGGTCACCTTAGGCATGACTCGTGTATTGAGTTATTAATGTTGGCTTTAACAAGTAGGGGGTGTCTCATACATGGAAAAATACGGTATGTGTCTGCCTCTTAAATACTGAGGCACTGTACCCTGGGCCCAGCGGGGCACACGATTAGACCAAGAGAACCACGGATCATCCTCCAGAAGTAGCTGGACCTGTGTTATCAGCCAGGTGTGAGCACCTTCTTTCCCCTCAAAAGGTCTTTGCCACCCCACATGGGATAAAGGACGCTTCCTTTAACCCCTTCCAGTTTCCCATCAACCTAAACCTTCAGGGCCCTTCTTACCCATAAGGGTGTGTGCCCTTAAACCAGACTGGGTCTGTGGTTTGCAGGAGCCCCTCCTTCGCCCTCAGGCCCTGCCCTCCTGCAGTTCCCGGCTGGCCGGCCAGACTGGGCAAGGCCTTTGTGAAATTCCGGCATATCAGAAAGACAGGGACTGCTGGGGGAGGGAGACAGGGGAATGACCGCCGTGAGGGTGGTCGGAGGTGGCCGGGGCGGAGCCGGGCAGAGGATCGGAGCAGCACCCTTCTTCCTGAGGCCTCTGGTCTCCAGCCTGTCTCCTCACCCACCATCAGACTCGATCGCCGTCAGGTGACCCCTTTTCAGAGTTTTCTGTTCTAGAGAGGAGTGACCAGAGCTTGAGGCTGGGGGTGGGGGTGGCAGGAATGGACAGGCCCACCAGACACAGGGTGGTCACAATAGAAGAGGGAAGCTGCAGGCAGCCCGCAGTCTGGGCGCTAGGGGCTATGATGAGGCGGAGCCAAGGTAGGGGCAGGGCTGGTCCAGGCTCAGAAGCAGGGATCGGGAAATCTGCAGGAAGGTGTGGAGACTTCCCCAGGACAAAAGCAGCAAGGCCGGACCCAGCCAGCTGCTCGGACCCCAGTGTGTGCTGCTCGGATCCCTGCATGTGTGCTGCCCGGGCCCCTGTGTGCTGCCCAGAGCTGGAGCTATGGAGCTGAGGCTGCAGGGCAGGGAGAGGCAGGGCATTGCTGATGTGTCCTCTATTTTCCCATTAGTCACCGTGAGGGCCCATTTCACCGGGTGGCTAATGACACTGAAGAAGACCTTTGTGCTGGCCCCCAGCTCCGGGCTGCGGCTCATCGTGCTCATCACCAGCCTCGTGGTCCTGCCCTACCTGGGGTATGTGGTCAGGGGGCCTGGGGCTGTGGATCTTCCTGGCACTTAAGTACTCTGCCCAGAGCTTTGCACCTGCTTTCTCGTGTGACGTCCCCGAGCACATCTAGAACTCAGAAGGCAGAGCTAGGTCTTATTCTCTGCCTGGGCACCGGGTGGGAGGCTGTCGGCATCCATGAGAAAAGCTCTTCTGGGGTCCGGCCAGAATGATGGCTGAGCACCTGCTATGCCCCCTTTCTCCTGGGGACGGGGCAGGAGTCACTCCTTCAACTTGGAAACCCACACTGTGCAGGGAGGAGGGCTGAGGGGGTGGCCCGGCCAGTGGAGCTGAGACCTAGAGGCGGTGTGGAGACCACTGGGCCTGGAGTGCACAGTCAGCTCCCCGGGAGGGTGGGCCGTGCAGTAGGTGCAGATCTCCAATGCGATCGTCTGGTCCCTCTCTTGTCTACACCTTCCCTGGGTTTCAGCTGGGTTTTGACTCCATGTGCCTCTACTCGCCCTTAATGACAAATGGCCTTTGGGTTTTTATCCCCAGGGTACACGGAGCCACCCTGGGCGTGGGCTCCCTCCTTGCGGGGTTTGTGGGAGAATCCACCATGGTCGCCATAGCAGCCTGCTACGTCTACCGGAAACAGGTGAGTCGTGGGGTGGCTGCCAGGCCTTCTCCCAGAGGTGGGGAGACCTGCGCGGGCCCCCGCCAGCCCACAATGGTGGGGACACATCTCGTTCATCCTGTACTTCAGCTGGGCCCCCCACTGCTCCCCGTGACTCCAGGGACCCTCCACAAGGAGCAGCCCTCTCACTGAGAGCTGCTCAGCCTGGGCAGGTGTAGTAGTAGGGGGACACCTTCTCACGTTACCCTGTAGGTCATTCCTCACACCTCCTTGCTTCCTGTAGGCGGTAGGATTTCCCAGGAAGGACAAATAAAAGAATGCAGGTCAGCAACCCTGCATCCCACTACTGCCTCCAAGGAATTAAAACATGTAGATGCTACATAATGTCTTTGACCAAGCAAGGAATCCCCGAAAAGGTGATGCCCCAGCCACCAGGTCCTTCCCCTAAGTCCTCCCACACTCAGACCTGATCACTAAGCAATGACCAATCAAGAAAACTGGGTGGTCAGGGTGTCCCCGCCCACGATTTGCCTCCACACACCCTTTCCCCTCATCAACCCAGCTCCTGTCTCCCCCCACCCCCACCCCCTCAACCCACACACAGTCTTTACTCTAAAACTGTTAGCAGAATGAGTTCATCCTGCTGGGTTATGTAATTACCGTATGTTTCTGTGTATAAGACACACCCATGTATAAGACGACCCCTACTTTTCTAATCCCACGTTCAGAAACCAATACACGGGTTACTCCCGAGTAGAAGACGATCCCCAGTTTTTGTTCTAACAATGTGAGATAAAATTATCATCTTATACACAGAAAAATATGGTATTTGGGGGAAACTCATGTGTCTTTCAAAGGTTAGGAATACTCGGGGAGTGGGCACCCCATCTTACATTAGTCATTCAGCAGAGAGGGGCTGAGATTGACCAGGGAGTGGGCGAAGGGAGAGAAGAGTAGGGTCCAGGGCGCGACCTCTGGGTACACCAGTGTGGGCCCCCGCCCCCAGCCACGGCAGCCGGGTAGTGACAGCTGAGTTTGGTAGAGATTTGGACGTATCCGAGGCCTGGGTTTTGCCTGGCCAGTATGATTGAGAAAAGAGGGGCAAGGAAGTGATTATGATTATGGAGCATTTCATTTAAGCTGATGAAAGGGGAGGAGGGACAAGCGGGGTGGTGGGTTATGGGGCTGGGATCCTGGAAGGGGGCGTGGGCATCCAGACAGCAGCAGGGGGTAGAAGCTGGTGTCCTTGAAGTTGGCCCCTGGACAGTGCTGAAGGTGGTGATGACAGGGTCCCCAATGAGCCCGGGCTTTGGAGGTGGCACTGGAGAAGCTGGTCCCCGGAGGAGAAAGGGGCGAGGCACTGGGAGATCGTGGGCTGCAAGGCAGGTGACCTGGCAGCGTGATCACCAGGAATCAGGGTGGGAGAGAAGGACAGAGAAAGGAAGACCCCAGTCACATCGGGTCCCACGCACACCCCCGGAAAGGAGGGTCTGCATGAGGCCATGAGGAGGAGGGTGGGGGCAGCCAGCCCCTGTTGGAAGAGGCTGCAGGGAGGTGGTGTCTCAGGTAGACGCAGGTTTCCATCCGCTGACGTGCATCCCAGAGGGTGCTGGGCAGGACCCCTGGGACAGGGAGGCAGGAACTGGGACCCCCCCACACACAGTGCCGAGCCCAGGTAGCCAAACTGAAAGGCGGAGCCTGGACAAAGGGGCAGCCAAGCCCCAAGGCTGACATCCAGGTGGCCTGCCCCCGCTCTTGGCTCTGCTGTGTCCCTGTCACAGCCTGTGCTGACGTGTCTTCTTTGGTCTAGAAAAAGAAGATGGAGAACGAGTCAGCCGCCGAGGGGGAGGACTCGGCCATGACAGACATACCGCCCACCGAGGAGGGGCCGGACATCGTGGAAATGAGGGAGGAGAACGAGTGAGGCTCGGGCCGCCCGGGCACTGCAGGGACAGCGGGGCGCAGCTCCAGCAGCAGCGCGCCCGCGGCGCCTTGTTCCGTTGTGGCTTTGGAAACGGAGGAGGCCTCGATGTGAAGGTTTCGTGTACACGCCCTGGCATCCTGCGAATGCCCGCACTCCGGCGGGGACCTGTACAAACCAACAAAACAGTAGACGTCGTGCCCCCGCTTCACAAAAGCCCAAGACATAGCTGCCTCGTCGTCCACGTTGTCTCCTGCCCCCTCCTGCTCCCTCGGACAGCCTCCACTTGGAACCAAAGGACGGCAGCTGTGCCACCCCCCAACTCCAACTCCCCAGCTTCTCGGCCACCTCTGCCCAGCTGGCCACGGACGTCCCCTGGCACCTCTCCCAAGAATCACCAGGTTGCAGCTCCGCTTTCCTTGGTTGGCTGCGCAGTCACACGGCTGCACGAGGCGGAACCAGTGGCCGGCCACCGTGGAGCCATCAGCCTCTACTGCTCGCGTGCAGACGGTCACCCCCGGCTGCAGAAGGCACCGGGCACCGGGCGGGCGGAAGGAAAGACTGTCCCCCGGGGAGGCTGCACGGAGGCCGCCCGTGCACACGACGCAGCGCTCGCCTTCCACACCCGAGGGACCGCTCCCCCGCCCCGCCGTGTGTACACACCTGAGCTGAGGTTGTGAAGTTGTCACAAAAGCGCGTCTCCAGATTTCAGCACGCTTCGCATGGCTTTCCCCGAAGGCTTGCTTTTCACTCACCTTCCCTGAGATGGCACTAGAGCAGGGGAAATGGAGCGGTCTGACGTGACCTTGGAGGTGTTTAAGTGAACGGAAGCTTTAAGTCATAATCCAGCATTCTAATGCCAGGCTGCCCTATCGTAACCTTTGAAGTAGATGTATTACCTGGTTCTGCCGTTCTTAGTCATAACCACGCGGTACAGGTAACCCCCACCCCCCATGCCACAAGGTAAAGCAAGACATTTTATAAATATCAGAGTCACTATGTGATACTCCCTGAGATGACACATTTGAAAACCATTTAGTGCAGTATATTTTTCTAAGTTTTGGAAAGCAGGTTTTTTCTTTAAAAACATAATAATAATAATAATTATGGACACAGTTCAGCAAATTCTTGATTTCGTCAAAATTCCTAGACTGAAAGAACCTAAACAAAAGATATTTTAAAGATATAAATATATACTGTATATGTTATGTAATTTATTTTAGGCTATAATACATTTCCTATTTTCGCATTTTCAATAAAATGTCTCTAATACAACACGGTGATTGCTTGTGTGTCAACATACCTGCGGTTGAAAAGTATTGTATCAATGAACATTGTATCTTATTTTCAGCAGTTTTACAGTCTGTCGTTTGTACATAAATGTAAGGATCACTAAATGACAAGAGATCTATTTTTCATCTTGGGTAACAGGTATAAATGGGTGAGCTGGTGTAGACTATAGAGGGAATGGAAATACATGCTGGAGGGGCAAAAAGAAAGGAAAAAAAGGCAAGCCTTTTGTGTGTATTGTTTTGATTGCTGTATAATCCTATTGTTCCTTGTAGAAACAAAAAAAAGAATGTAAGGGCATGAAGTCAGCCGTGAGCATCACAGGGTTCCATTCACATTTCTGGACACACAGTGACCCTCGGGGGTGCACAATGGGGGTTGGGGGACAGATCCTCACATACAAGGGCGTCCAGGAAATATCCAGCCACATAATTGTTCTTGTTATAGTGACAATGGCTGCATTTTTTCCCGAACATCCTTTGTAAAAACCAGGGCTCTCTGGAAAGGATCCAGTCACGGAATGTGAAAAATAGAGGCATTTATGGCTCGATTTTTTCCACACATATATGGCTCGATTTTTTCTCTCTCTCTTTCTCTCTCTCTCTCTCTCTCTCTCTCTCTCTCTCTCTCTCTCTCTCTCAAAATTAAGATAAATAGCTTTAGGGGTGGTTTCCAGATCTCAGAAGATGGGGGCAAATTTTAATTGTATCAGCTTTTTTTAAAGTACATGACTAGAAAATTAAAGAGCAGTATTTTTTAACGTGTGTGATTATTTTGTGCTGTGGGACTGGAGCTTAAAGGTCAAATTGAAAAAGCCAACTCTTTCTCAATCGGGGAAAGATCAACTAAAGACTCTTGATTAGGCAACTAGAACATGTTCTCATCGCTTCTGATGCCTGTTCAGTAGTAAAGATTCACAGGCTATAATCTTCGGTAGAATTTGGGGGGGACTCTGAAAGCAACCCCAGGCCAGACCACAACCATGGAGCAGTGACCATGTGGGATGTTTCCAGACACCCTTCTGCTGCGACATACATGACCCCTCAGACCCTTCACACGGTCCCTTAGCTCAGGCTGCTTAAGTCACAGCCCAACACACTCAGCTTCACCTCAAGCAACACCGCTGCTGGCAGATTCTTCTGCAGCTGTTCTAACCTCCATGGATGGGAAAGCAGGTCCAACCAGAGGGGTGGGGAACACTTCTCACTTTTCAGAGCAAGGAGGGGGTACGCCTTTGACTTTGCTGACCAAAAACACGTTTGTTTTCTTTTTATTGCCAGTTGCTCAACTGATAGGTGTATTTAGAAGGGCACCATGCCAACGAGGGTCGCATGTCAAGGACCAGGCAGAGACCAGGTGCGATTGCTTGTAGACAAAGAATCTAAAACTACAAGGTGCTTTTAAAGGAAAGGCTGACAAGTGAGTCGGGGCAGCTCAGAGCAGTCTTACTACTGACGCTGAGGGTTTTCTCAGCACAAGTCGGGCAGAGCAGCTCCTTTTTTGAGGGGGGTATTTGAGGTCTTTCTAAAGGTGCAGCTGTGTGTGCTCTGCCTCCGGTGAATGGGATCTCCGTGGCCCTGGACGTCCGTGAGATACCCGAGAACTGAGCATAAAGAACCAGGGAGTCTCATTCCAGAAAATCTCGGTGACGGTTGGACCTGCTGGCCATGTGGCTGGGGGCGTGTTGGGAGGTCTGCGCCCCTCAACCCCTTGAAATTTTTTCATTTGAGCTCAGAAGGTCATGCTCCTCACTGCTTGGGTAGGAAATGTCTTGGGTCAAAGGTCCTCTCGTCTCCTATCTTGAGGTTTTGGGTCATGTCGTGTGTGGTTGCTAGCAGGTGGTTTGGCGTTGGGCATGTCCCTGGATGGCTGATACCTTCACAATCAGAAGCTGTTACTGTTGGTTTAGGTCCACAGGGGTCTCCAAACTATGGCCCGCGGGCCAGATGCGGCCCGCGAGGCCCTCTCATCCGGCCTGTAGAGATCTTTTTATCTGAATAAAATAATATTAAATAAATAATTAAAAGCAACATCTATGTTTTGATTCTTTTTTTTTTGGACCTCGAGTGTGTAGTCGGCCCCCAAACTGCTGTTTGATAGTTAATGCGGCCCGCGGGCTGAAAAGTTTGGAGACCCCTGGTAGGATATTGGATGGGGCCAAGTAAAGCTTCTCTATGGTAGTAAATGCACTTTGTTTCTTGCTCCCGAATCCTCCCAATAAATGGCCTTGGGAGGAGCAGGGGGCAGGAGGCCTGAGGGAGGAGGCCTGGGGCCTGTACTGTGGTCTAGCTGGCTCTGGACGCTGTCCAAACCCCCGGCCTCCAGCTCTGTGGTCCTCACCAGCAGCCTTTTCCAGATCGCTCTTGGGGTTAGGCTAGTCATTACATCCCCAAATATCAGAAAAGTCATTCAATGACCAGGTTAAGAAATAAAAAAAGTCAATAGCTCCCTCCCCCTCTCACCAGTCCTCATTTGGGGGGGTCCTGTCTTACAGGAAGGAGGGGGTTGGGGGAGAGTATTTTATTTATACCTTCAGTTTCCAGAAACATGATGATTTAAAGACTCGGTGATTCTCTGATTTTTTATGTTTTTTACTTCCAACTGAAGTGGGAGAGAGAGGCCCTGTGTCACAAAATAGGTCTTTATAGTGCGGCAATTAAATTACATTACCTCCAGAAATATTTTCTTGTGTTTAAAAGGTCTTTCTAGTTTAGTAACTCAGAGCAGACCAGTGCCCAGGAGAGCGTGTGCTGGTGTGGACCGGCGAGCCATGGGTTCTGGTCCCTCCCCGAGCAGGGGAGCTGACCGCTGCGCTTAAGATGAACTCTGCAACAAAGCAGCGCAGTCAGGGAAAGGGGCCTGCGGTGTTTGAAGGCCTGCCCTGGCTTTTTTTCTCTTTTTTTTTTTTAATTATTATTATTTTGGTAACCAAAATTGCAATAAGCAGGGCTTTACAAGACATGTTGAGACGTCCTCTTTGCACATGCAGCCGATTCCCTAAACCCCGCTTGCTCTGTACAGCCACCTTCACACACAGCTCTCCCGTAAAAAGCATTCGAGCCACAGAAAAGCATGTTTTTGAGCTTCGCGCTTTGTAAACCTTCAGAATGCTCCTCCGTGTGGTTATTCTGAGTATTTCTGTCATTTGAAGCTGCCAAACACCATGTGCCTCATCAGCTGAACTAACCACACATAAAACAGGATGTAGAGAAAACCTGAAGACAGGCACTCGAGGCTCTGTGGCCTGTCCTTCTAAAGTTTACTTGTCTACACCGAACACCATTGTAAAGGCTACCCGTCTACGCCGAACACCATTCTAGAGGCTACTTGTCTACACAGAACTACACAAATGTGAAGAATAATAACAACTGTATTATGTAACCAAAATAGCTCACTTCAAAGTCAGAAAAGGTTTAACACATGATACTGAGTGGCCCCAAAGTAAGTATACAGTATAGTTTATTTTGTTGTATGTCAGTGCATATATGAACCCATATAATACGTTGCAATGAAGTTCATTGATCCAGCTGTAGACCTACTTTTGGGCCACCTGTATACTTTCCTGTCTGATTTCAAAAAGAAAAGGAAATGGAGAGATGATGAGGTCTTGTTTTAAGCTGACTTCAGTTTTTTCTCATAAGGCAAGATTAGAACCATCAGCTGTTGCAGTCTCTGCTAAGAAAGACACCGCAGGTGAGCCTCCTACATCATTTTGTTTAAAGTCACCTTTGCCAAGTCCGAGTGGTTCCAGAAGAATATTTTTCTCTGCTTCATTTGTAATCAATCAGGGTCACTAAAAGACTGCATAAGATGTCTGCACTTTTGTAGATGGCGGTCAGCCACACATAGACTCAGCACGTGTTTCTTATCGGGCACCTTGTTCTAAGTAGGTTATGGAACTTAAAGTGCACTTTACTGACAGAACTTGACTGGCATCTACAGTCTTTGTAAAACAAAAGTGCACAAGATAGAAACCCTTTCTCTCCAGAAGTCTACATGGTCTCTTCAGGTTAAAGAAGAGGGAGGTGGAGACAAACCCACCCAAAACAGTTGTCCCATTTACTGGCTTTGTGGAAATTCAGTGGCAGGTGGAAACTTGTCACTGCTCTAAGATATAAAGGCCAATGTTCTCCTACTATGAACCAGGGACAAGAAATGGTGCCTTGGAGTTGGGAGACATTTCAGCCAGTGGACTCTGGTGCCTTGAGGCGTGGGGCCGTGAACATGGGGGACTCATCGTTTGGATGAAGCTGCTACTGAAGGTGAAGTTCAAAACCACCCAGGTCTATCAAAGGAGATACAGGGTACACATCCACACCAGTCACACAGCATGGCCATTCAGCATGTAGCGGGCCCATTCCCCCAGGGGTGCCTCATGCACAAGGCTTGTGGGGCACGTACACAGCTCCTTGGTCAACTGATATACAAGGGCTGTCCGGAAAGTCTCGAGCCAGGTAACCATTCTCGTTACACTGACAAGGGCTGGATTTTTTCTGGACAACCCTCATCTTTGGTTTGCTCAGTGATGCCCTCAGAGGGCAACGACCTAAAGCTGGAATAACCAAGGAGCTCGCTGTAGAGCTTCAGAAATCCTGACAGAGCCGCACACGAGAGCATCCCAGGCGCATTCGCTGAAGGAGAGCTTCATGCTGTGGCCATGGCCCCCCAGCGCGGCCTTCCCCATCCCTCACGCCTCTCGCCTCACACTGGGCACCTGGGCAGTGAGGCTCGGGCCACTATTGCTAAGGCTCTTTCCGAAGCCAACAGTCTATGATTTAGATCTAGGGTCTAGAACACAGTACAGGGTCCTGCAATGGGAAGATAAAAGTACCTCATTCTTCATTTCAGATCTGATCAAGCAGCAGCGATCCACATGTGTTGTTTTTTTTTAATAAAATTCAGTTTATTGGGAGTCGCATCATTATTCTACATGTGTGGGTCTCGGTTTACAGGCACTCAGTGTCTCACTGAAACTGGGTTTAACTGCAGAAACCAATCACGTTAAAATATTTGTGCAGCCTTTGATGTAAATTGACTACTGAGGTCAATATAAAATATATGTTACATTTAGACAAGTGCTCTGTATGTGTTTAACAAAAGTTATTGCATTGTTAAGAGCATTTATATATGCTTTTTAAAAAAAATTTGGGGGGGGACAATCTGTTCTTTATTGGTTGTCAAATAATTTTCGTATTCTAATTTTAGTTTAAGTAAAGCTTTGACCGTTGGCATACAATTGGGAGCATTGTTAGTTTCTTGATTTTCTTATTCAGTCAGCCTGTTCACACACCCAAATTATGTGGTTTTCTAATTCTGATGAAAATTTCCTTTTTTTTTTGTCAAACATACATATTAAAATTTCGCCCTTTGCCTTGGGTACCAGAACCTCTTAACTGCTGGGATACTTCTCTAAACTCCCTGCCTTATTTAAATATGACCTAATTCTTCAAATTTTACTCTGTACTAAAATGAACTTTTACTTCCCCATAACTACAGTAATATTTGAAAGCACTTCTCTGATGCCCAGTGTCTCCACACCCCTTCAAAAATGGGGGTACCCAACTTAGACAGGTGTCAGGAAGCCCAACCCCCCTGCCACGCCCACATAGAAGAGATTCTTGTTTTTATCAGTCTTTATGTGAAACGCAGCACTCTTCTTTAAGACATAGTGTCTTACCCTCAGAGAGCAATGGCTCTGGTCTTTTGAACCTCCTGTGAGTAGCCCAGATGTACCGTTTTAAACAGGACAGAAAACAACAATATTTCCCATTTCACATGGTTAGCCTAATCTCCCCGGACAAATTTCACTATGTCAGTAGGCTGACCATAGTGCCATTTGAAACGGGACAGTACCTTTGTTTTCTGTCCCATTGCCAACGGGACATCTGGTCAGCCTCCGATGAGAGCGTATATGGAGAAAGCGCTTTAACGTTCCTGTAAGCAGCGAGGATAGCAGCACTCCACGGACTCGTCTGCGATGGCCAGTTTTTGCATTAAAATCCCAGCTCTCAGCCTCCTCGAGCATGCTTCCCAGCCACTGCCTCTACCACCACCATGCTTTTTGAGGTCCAGAAGGCCACCATTCTTCCCACCCACGGCACTGGGACAGAGCCTGCCTTCCGCCCAGCCCTACTGCCAGGATGGGGAGCCGTGCTGGCCCCAAGTGGTTAACTTGCCCCGTGGGGTGCAGTCCTCCCATGAGGGTGCATGTGCACCCGTGCCGTGCTTCCTCGGGACGTCCCGGGTGAATCACATCCGCCGCCATCCAGAAACCCACTCCGTGACACCCCCAGCCCCCACAGTGGGGTCCCACCAAGATCCCCCTCCTCGCATCTCGTACTCCCGTCCCTCCCTCTCATCCTCTCCTGGTCTACTGGCTCAGCTCAGGTGCTCCTGGGTGCTCTGAATGCAAACGCAGTAATGATCATTAAGCTTCACATCGTACCACACCCCTCAGGCCCTTCCACCGGGTTCAGGTGAAAAGCTCTTCTGCTGGGAAGGCAAACGGCTGAGGAGCGCTGGCTGTGGTCGGCCCGTGTCCCCGGGGCCCCATCGTGACTTAGGCTTGCACGTTCACGCATGATAAGAGCCCAAAAGCCATTGCTCCACCAGGCCTGGCCCCGTCCTAACGCAGCTCTGCGCTGCCCTTCCCCCACATGCTACCTTGGCCCAGATTTCAGCCGCCTTCCTCCCCCTGCAGCTGTCTTTCTCAATGCGACTTAATGCCACCTTCTTCGGCAAAGAATGAAAATGGCCCCTGTGCCCAGTTCCCAGGGCCCGCTCCCACCTACGAGCTCCCGGGTGACCTAATCTGGGCCTGTTTCCAACTTCAGATGCAGAGCCCTGGGCTGCCTTCCCAGCCCTGACTTGTTCCACAGCTTCAGAACCCCCCTCCCCACCCCCCACCCCCCACCCCCACACACCTATCTCCTCAGAGGGGGCCTCAGGGGCCTTGGCCTTAAGCCCCTCCTGGCTCACGTCTTCCCCACCCCTCCCTCACTTTCCTCTGACTAGATGACTCACATTATCACCCACCCAGACACCTACTCCATGCCCCACCCCTCCCTCAGTCAAGTCACTAACCCAACCAGTTCTTCCTCCCAGTATCTCACTTCTGTCCCTCCCTGTCTTCTTTGGTCCCACTGCTTAGCTCAGGTGTTCCTGGTCACCCAGGGCCTGGATGCTGGGCTCCTGTCTTCCTGGATTATGATGTAAATGACACCTCCTGGGGTTTTTCAGTGCACAACCCACACAACTGTTCCCAGGAGTCTGACCACCTGCCTTCGACCCCTCCCACCTGCCTTTCCAGGCTGGCCCTTCCTCTCACTCTAGGCACTGGGTTGCTGCAAGGAGGGCTGCACATTCATGCGGGTGGGCACCAGGCTGAGCCTGGGGTACAGGTAGTAAACAAGAGCCCAGCCAGGGAAGAGGAGGCGCTAACAGCCAATGAGAAGCAGCAACACAAAATACAGACTCCTGCTGCTGCCCAGCTTCCCGCTCCAGGCATCTTCACACCTCTGGAACAACGGGAGCTCATTCGCTACAGATGCACACGAGCTCTGTGAAGGTGGCGGAGGGTTGGCCGGCCTGGGAAACCAGGGAGGGGAGGGCTGGACATCGCCATGTTTGGAACTGTGCCTTCCCAGAACACAGATTATTTGGTGAATTCACGAAGGCATTCACACCTTCCACGCCCGCACCTACTCTGATCCTAGGTCACCTACACATCAACTCTGCCGCCTTCTCATCTCCAATCCCCTCTTCTTGTCGATAAAGGTCGAGCCCTCCAGGAGCTAAGACCACCCTGAGTCAGTCCTTGTCATTGGCAGCCCAAAGGGCTCAACACAGATCCCGGATCACCCACTCTGGCAGCCTTGTCTTCCAGATGTTCCCACTTCTAAATCTCTGTGAAATACAAATAAGAAACCCAAAAGTAGTGTCATGTATGACAACCTAGTTAGAAACTGCACGAGCTGGGCAAAGGACATGAGCAGACAGCTCCCAGAAAATGACCCACAAATGATTTTCACAAATGCAAACAGGCTCAGTCTTGCTCACGTAAAGGAATCCAACTACCAACATAGATCAGAGTTAGATAGAGCTCATGTCAGCAAGGGCCTGAAGAAACGGGCACTCCTACTCTCGGCTGGGAATGCCAATCAATGGTATCTCTTCAGAGAACAATTTGGCAAGATATTTTGCACACACTCAACTAAGAAAAGAAATTAATGTCATGGGCAAAGTACATGAAAAAGCAAAGCAGGAAAGAAATACAAGTGATCAACAAAATATCTAGGAAAAATATTCACCATTACTACAATCAAAAGCCAATTCGGTTTTTGGTCAGGGTAGAGTAGGTAAATGTTCTGCTCACCTCCTCTCAGGACCACAGCAATCACAACTACACTACAGAACAACCATCACTGAGCGTCTAGGTGACCTGAAGTCTAGGTGACCGGGAGCCCCACAAATACAAACATACAGCAGAAGCCACCCCAGGACTGGTAGGAGGGGCAGAGACACAGAGCAGCCTGGTCCCACACCCACTCACATTTTTAATGTGACCATTAAAAATCAGAAGGGATATCTTGGCTGTGGAGGTTCCATCTCCCAAAGAAGTGAGGGGTCTCAGCCCCACCAGTCTCCCCAGCCCAGGGTTCCATTGCTGGGAGAGTTCCCACAGCTCGTAGCTGTGAAACCCAGTAGAGATTGTGGCGAGTGAGCTGGGCGTGGCTGCAGCCCCAGGTGCTCCACTCAAACCACGGGAGCATGGACTTACCTGCCGACAGACTCGCTGAGCTCCAGCACTAGCGCAGCAGCTCAAAAGGCGGCAGGCACATGTGTGAGGAACTGAATTGTCAGGGCAAGTACTAGAGGGCCAGCATTCTCCCAGAGGGAGTAACTAACTGGTGGAAGCCATTGTGTCTTTGTTGAGCCCTCCTCCTCCCTGTGTGCGGACGCAGGCAGACGCCATATCTGAGTCTCCATCAGACTAGCTAGCACGTTCATCTGTTCCACCTTAGTGATTCCCTGAGACCCCGCCCCACCCAACTTTCAGGCACACCCAAGCCACTTCCCATGGCTTTTCCCTACAAAGGACCTGTCTTAGCTCATGCTGCAGACTTTCTTAAAATTTCTCAAAGGTTCACTAAACCCGAACAAGCAGCACCTGGCTTCTGCATGTCCTGTACCCCTGGCTGAGCAGCCCTAAGCCCGGCACTAGCAACAGCCAGCCTCAGTTCTCAGATTGGCTTCTGGAGGCACCTCCAAGCCCAGCACAGGTGGCAGCCATCTGTAGATTGCTTTGTGGCTCATACCAGGTGGCCCCAGGCAGGGCATAGACTGCAGTAGGTATCCTTCCAGGAGACCCCGGGGCTGGCACACCCAGAGGCCAGCTTCAGACCAAGCTGGAGCATCGCCCAGTCACCTCCAAGGACAAAATGCCCAAAGGGCAGATTGGGCAGGCATAAGAGCCCCACTAAAGCGAACCCTGCACTGTAGGGTCAGCCTTTGCACCACAGTTCCTACACTGCTGTCAAAGCCAGTTCTCACTACCAATCAGCCCAAGGGTCAGTCCCTCCCATTGATGTGCGAACAGCAACCAAGGCTCAACTACAACAAGAGGCACCTCTGGAGCACCCACTCAGTGACCAGGGAGATGGCATCACTGGGTCCCACAGGACACCTACTATATAAAGTCACTCTACTATGACTGGGAGTAATAGCAGTCCTCCCTAATACATAGAAACAAACACAGGGAAGCAGCCAAAATGGGGAGACAAAGAAACATGTCCAAATAAAAGAACAGAACTAAGCTCCAGAGAAAGAACTAAGCAAAATGGAAACAACTAATCTACCAGAACCAGACTCCAAACACTGGTTATGAAGATGCTCAAGGGTCTCAGGAAGAACTTCAACACAGAGATAGGAAACATAAAAATGGAAATAGAAAACATGAAAAAGAACCAGTGAGAAATAAAAAATACGGTAACTGAAATGAATAATGCATTAGTGGGAGTCAATAGATTAGATGAAACAGAGGATCGAATAAGCGATTTAGAACCTAAGGTAGGAGATGCAGTGATAGCTCAACAGGTTGAGCACTTTCCTTGCAACTGCAAGGTCCAGGGATCGAATCCTGGCCTCGGTCCATGCAAACCCATGTGCTGAACTGCAGTGCAACTGGTAACCTCCCAGCCTGGTGGTGAAAGTTCTCGCCTCCCATGCAGGGGATCCCCAGTTCGGTTCCCGCACTGCATGGCCCCACATCCTCCTGTGTGGAATGAAACCATGTCACAACTAATGATGTATATCTATGGAGACTGCTCCGGGCCCTCCACCTTTCTCTCTGTCTCTCTCCCTCTGACCTTCTCTCAAACAATACAAAAAAAAAAATCTTTTTTTAAGAGCATAAGGTAGCAGAAAATACCAAATCAGAACAGCAAAAAGAAAAGAAAAAAAAAAAATGAAGATAGTTTAAGGGGCTTCTGGGACATCAATTGTACCAACATTTGCATCATAGGGATACCAAGAAGTAGAAGAAAGAGATCAAGGAATTGAAAACCTATTTGAAGAAATAATGACTGAAAACTTCCCTAACAAACCCAGGAAACACAGAAAATCCAAAACAGGATGAACGCAAAGAGGCCCATATTAAGACACATCATAATTAAAATGTCAAAGCTTAAAAACAGAGAATCTTAAAAGCAGCAAGAGAAAAGCAGTTAGGTACCTAGCAGTTAAGGAGCTCCCATAGATTGTCAGCTGATTTCCCAACAGAAACTGCACAGGCCAGAGGGGCTGGGGGGTAACACGCAACGTGATGAAAAGCAAGGACCTACAACCGAGATCAGTCTACGCAGGAAAGCTATCACTTAGACTCGAAGGACAGATAAAGAGCTTCCCAAACAAGAAAAAGCTAAAGGAGTTCATCACCACCAAACCAGTATTACAAGGAATGTTAAAGGGACTTCTTCAGAACAAAAAGAAAAAAAATTAAAAGACAAAAAATAAGACAAATAAAATGGCAATAACTACGTATCTAGCAATAATTGCTTTAAATGTAGACTAAATGCTCCAATCAAAAGATAGGGTGGCTGAATGGACATGAAAACAAGACCTTTACGCACAAAGAAAGTAAAGGGTTGGGAAAAGATACCCTGTGAAATGAAAATTAAAAAAAAAAAAAAAGAGCTGGGCTAGCAGTACTTATACCAGACAAAATAGACTTTAAAGTAAAGGCTAGGGGAAGCCGGGATGGCTCAGTGGGTTGAGCGCTCACTTTGCAGCGCTGGGGACTGAGGATCAAATCCCAGCCCCGGCCCGTGCGGAACCATGTACTGAACTGGGGAGTGCCCCCAGTTCAGTTCTCTGTCTCTGTCTCTGTCTCTGTCTCTGTCTCTCTCTGTCAAAAAAAACAATAGGGGAAGCCGGGATGGCTCAGTGGGTTGAGCGCTCACTTTGCAGCCCCGGGGAACAGGGGTCGAGTCCCAGCCCCGGCCCGTGCGGAACCATATGCTGAACTGGGAGCTCCCCCAGTTCAGTTCTCTGTCTCTGTATCTCTCTGTATCTCTCTCTCTCTCTCTCTCTCTGTTGAAAATAAATGAATAAATAAATTAAAATTTAAAACAAACAAACAAAAACAATAAATAAATAAATAAATAAATCTTTAAAGTAAAGGCTATAGCAAGAGACAAAGAAGGACCCAGTAATCCCACTTCTGGGTATTTATCCAAAGAAACCCAAAACGCTACTTCAAAGGTGTGTGTGCATCCACATGGTCACTGCAGCATTGCTTACAATGACCAAGCGTGGAGGCAGCCTCCACGCTTCATTACAGAAGCAACGTGGTTTCGCTTGTATGTGGAATCTAAAGAACAAAAAGAAAAAACAAACAAAATAGAAGCAAACATATAGATACAGACAACATTTTGATGGCCGGCAGCTGGGAGAAGGGTTGGGCGTGAGTGAAAAAGGGCAAAGGATTAAAAGTACAAACTGGTTGTTACACTGTAGTCATAGGGATGTAGGATAGAGCATAAGGAATAGTCAATAATGTTGTGATAACTATGTATGATGTTAGATGGGTACTAGGTTTATTGGGGTGATATGTGGGCAGGGAGTTAGGAGGTGGGGTATAAAAGGTGAAGGGATTGAGAAGTACAAATTGGTAGTTACAAAATAGTCATGGGGATGTGAAGTACAGCATAGAGAATATAGTCAGTAATATGGTAATAACTACGCATAGTGCCAGATGGGTGCTAGACTAGTCAGGGGGATCATTTTTTAGATTAATCTAAAATAATACTGAAGGTGTAGAAACAAGAAAAAGCCAAATAAAACTAGATTTCTGGAAATGACAGGACAGCTCAGCAGGTTGAGTGCTCGCTTTGCAGTCCTGGGGTCCGAGGATCTAATCCCAGCCCCAGCCCATGTGGACCCGTATGCTGAACTGGGGAGTGCTTCCCATGGGAGAGGACCCCAGCTTGGTTCTCACCCCCCTGGGTTCAGCCCCTGGCTCGAGGGGGCCTGCCTCCCATGCGGGAGACCCCCAGCCCAGCTCCTGCCCTGAGCCCCTCCCCTGAGCCCCTCCCACCTGTGTGGAACAAAACCATGTCAAAAACAGATGACATGGGAAAGCCGGGACGGCTCAGCAGGTTAAGCGCTCGCTTTGAAGCCCCGAGGACCGAGGATCAAATCCCGGCTCCGGCCCAGGCAGGACCCACATGCTGAACTGGGGTGTGCTTCCTGAACGCGGTAAGGCCCCCAGTTCAGTTCAAAAAAAAAAAAAACAAAACTGATGACATACAGCTATGGAGACTGCTCCGGGCCCTCCCCCTTCCCTCTGTCTCTGTCTCTGTCAAAAACAATAAAATAAATCTTAAAAAAAATACACAACAGTATTAATTATACAATGTTTCTTAAAGATTTTTTTTAACCTTTAGTTTATTACAGTTCCTCATCTGGCACAAGTAGGATGTGGTCACGTAAATAAACTGACAACTGTTGTAGCGCATTTATCTTCTCCGAATTCTTACATTTTGAGGGGTGCCGTTTCCTAAATAAACACCACAGGCATCATGACAGCATTTCGTCTGCCCTAAACTACATTCTAGTTCCTGTTTTGGGGGCAGATGGCACTACCGGAGTATTTGGAAGGCGCTGTCATGGCTATCAGAAATATTCTTAATGCGATGCATGGGTGATGTGATGTGGACTTATACATCTGGAAACTGTCTAATTGTTACCAATGTCACCCCATTAAATTTAACAATAAAATAATTAAATTAAAAAAAGAAATATTCTAAATAATCACAGTGAATGTACATAGCATGACCACTGTCACCAAATGTCTCAGCCATCTTGAGGCAGAGGGCTGGGCTACAGGGTCACAGAGGGAGGGGCAGAAAAATCTTCAGTGAGCTCTAGGGAGTTGGGTAGAGTGTCACCCAGAGCTTTTTAACTATCCACGGGCCAAATCGTTCTGCTTCTTTGGGGATGAACCAGGGGCCAGAAATCTGGAATCAAACCTCCAGATCCAGAAAGTGATCCCAGAGAAATGATCCCAGGCCACCGGCTTTGAGCCCAGACAGGAGACAGGGGTAGAAGTGAGGGAGACAATTTAAGGAAACTGCAAAAAGAATGCCCAGGTTTTGAGCAAATGAAGATGTTAAGTGAAAATGTAGTGTATAAAAACACTTCTTAAAGATTTTAAGATTTATTTTATTGTTTTTGACAGAGACAGAGACAGAGAGAAGGGGGAGGGCCCAGAGCAGTTGCCATAGTTGCACATCATCAGTTGTGACAGTTTTATTCTATACAGGTAGATGTGGGGCTGTGCAGGGTGGGAACTGAACCGGGGATCCCCCTCACGGGAGGCAGGAACCTTCACCGCCATCCTGGCAGTTCAGTTGCACCTCAGTTCAACATATGAGGCTGCATGGACCAGGGCTAGGATTCGATCCCTGGATCTCATGATTGGGAGGCAAGAGCTCAATTGCTGGCTGCTGAGCTTTATTTATATATATATATATATATATATATAAATATATAAATATAATTTGTTGTTTTTTTTTTTACAGAGAGACAGAGAAAAGACAGAGAGAAGGGGGAGGGCCCAGAGCAGTCTCCACAGTTGACAGCATTACTTTTCCATATAGTTTCACTCCACAGGTGGGCGCGGGGCTGCACAGGGCAGGAACTGGGCCGGGAGCCTCCCTCATGGGCCGCAGCAAGAACTGAACTGGGGACCACACCCCAGTTCAGCATATGGGTCTGCCTGGGCTGGAGCCGGAATTCGATCCTTGGTCTCTGGGGCTGCAAAGCGAGTGCTTAACCGGCTGAGCCATCCCAGCTTCCCCTAAATATACTTTTTACACGTGTCACAGTTGGCATTTTCTTGATAATTAGATAGTTGTAAAATTTTTCCTAAGGGCTTCCCTAGGACCCACAGTCTAGTCTTGTTTTTACTTATTTCCTAGGCTGTGGGGAGGCCATGGAAAAGAACTCCCAGAAACACTGCCCTCCGAATTGAGAACGCCCTAATTTAGACAAGTGAAAGACAATAGTGGATTTGTACCTGAAATTTAATTTATTAGCCTGAATGCATGGGGCAGTGGAAAGAAAACCATTGGTTGTTGCTGTTTACCCAAGGAAGGCCTTTTTGGTGCCCTTCACCAGGCTGGCAATGTGCATCTGTGTGTTATTATTCAATTTATTGGGGTGACATTGGTTGGTAAAAATTACATAGGTTCCAGGTGTACAATTCTACTGTCTGTGCGTTGCATTGTTTTCACTGCCCAGACAGTTGTCCTTCCATCACCATATGTTTGATGTCCCCTCCCTACTCCCCACTCCGCCCCGCTTTTAGACACCAAGCCCCTCCCCACATCGGTTCTTCGGGAGCCCGGCACCGTTTTGCAAAGACCCCCAGACTCAGTAGTTCCATTAACAGGCAGGCAGGTCTCTGCTGACTTGACATTCATGCTTCCTCAAGAACACGGCTGCAAGCACACGTTCTCCCATCAGCAGATGGTTCACTTCTGTCTTGGAGTCAGGAACACAGGCAGCACACACCCCCCTGGCTGTCCCACTTCCGGGTGCACTTCCATCGGCCTGAATGGTCCTTGAACACCTGAGTGCCTCGTGCACCACCAGCCTCTCCTCGGCAAGCACCCACCAAGGCTGGCTGGGATTGTGGCTGCAGCCCTGCTCACAGACAGGGGAGGCCCCTCAAAGCCTGTTAAACGTCTGCACCTCACTTCACCCCCATCCCGACCCAAGATGGACTGTGTGGTGATGAACACAGATGGCGTGAGGTCATGTAACTGGCCAGGGCTCACCCTAACAGCAGGTGATGGGGGTGGTACTGAGCCCAGACCCAAGCTCAGAACCAGGCACCTAGTCTTTGGAGAGCACACCCTATGGGGTCCGCACTGCAGAATCATGGGGTGTCCCAGGCCTGTCATGGGGCGGGGTGGGGGGGAGGGCTGGAAAACTTACAGCTTTGGACCCCAATGTCCCGAGGTCCTCAAAGGCAAGCATTGGACAATAGCAGCACAGCCAGGCTTCTGAGTTTTTTTATTTTTATTTATTTGTGTGTGTGTGTGTGAGAGGGGGAGGAGGAGGGGGAGGGGGAGAGGGAGAGGGAGAGAGAGAGAGAGAGAGAGATACAGAGCCAGAGCCAGAGCCAGAGAGAGAACTGAACTGGGGGAGCTCCCAGTTCAGCACATGGTTCCGCACCGGTAGGGGCCGGGATTTGATCCCCAGTCCCCGGCGCTGCAAAGTGAGCGCCCAACCCACTGAGCCATCCCGGCTTCCCCTGCTTCTGAGTTTTATTTCTCAGTTTATTTTTAATTTTTTGTTTTTACAATCCTCAGTGGCCAGGTGCCTCTGACGGTGAAGATGAGACTCAACAAGTCAGAGGAAACTTGACCGCTGGGCCGGACATCAGGCCGCTGCGGATGCAGGTGGGAAGCAAGGCCCCGAACTCACTGGAGGCCGGGGCATGATTTCCCGAGCTGGAGAACCTAGACAAATGTTGACATGTTACAGGGTAAACAGAGGAGCTGGGCCAGGTCCCCATAGCAACACAGTCTGTCCCCCTGCTCTTCCTTCCCAGAACGGCAGCGGGGACAAAGTCCCCAGGCTGCCCAGCCGCTGGGGTGTCTTCCTCCCCCAAATCACAATACAGAAAGCCAGCAGCTGCTCAAGGGCAGGAGACAACACAAAACATGGTCATAAAAACAAGGGAGGTAAGAAGGGAACTCAGCATAACACAGTCATTGTGGCTTCGTTCCCATTTCCAAATACCGGGAAGCGGTGGTCACTGGGGATCGCTGGGAGGGGTCCCGGAGTTTAGCACCATTCCCATGAATACAGATCAAGGCAGTTTTCAATATAGAAAAGCTCTTAAAATTAGGTACAAAAAAACTATTTTGAAGTTCATAATTAAGCTCAACCACTGGGAAAATGACTGTGAAGACCATGAATAGGCCCAGCCCCGGGTCTTTTCCTTGCATTACCCATGTTTTGGCAATTCCATTCTTAACCCAGTTAATCCCAGAAGTCAACCAGACTGAGGTAAAACTCCAGTCAGTGCACTCCACCCCAGCTATTAATGAGCATTCACAAAATTTAAATGTACAGGTGGCCACAAGGCCCAGGAAGACATATACAGCACATGGCTCGTTGGTATGACATTTCAATACTGTGAATGGATCTAGATCTCCAGACTTTAGGACCACTCTGTATAGTTTAACTATACATGCTACAACCCATTCCACCACTCCCAGTCATAACTTTCAATTTACCACGAAACCTCCCAAATTCTGCTAGGCCCCCTGCGGTGGGAACTCCTGCACATAAGACAGTCTCATTGGGACCATAGACCAGCACACACACATGCATGCATGCACGCACACAACACACACACACACACACCACTCCTGGACATAGCAAGCCCACCTTGCAACCAATTCTCCTGCTGCTATGGGTGCTGGGCAGCCAAACCAGCTGAGGTCTGTGCCTGTTGTGGCTCCAGGTTCTATAAACTGAACTACACAAATATTAGCCATCCGTTGCCCGTCTTTATTCTTAGCACTGGTGCCTCTGTCTCTCCAACACCCTTAGAGGGGATCACCGACGAGGTTTCCCCAAGAGATAAGCATTAAATAGTATATGCCTGCTAACTGGGGACTTGATACTCTTTGAGAAAGCATTCTGCAGACTCATGCACAGAAGTCCTTTCACTCCAGATTCTTATCCTTTTGTAACTTAAACCCAGGAGGTGTACGGACAGCGGTTGTTTTCTTTTTAAAAGGCATTTTGATCTGAAATCAGTTCCTTCTTCTTCGGCTCACTTCGTACAGTTCCTTGGGCCATTTTTAACTTACTCGACACTGTGCCTTGCCTTTGGCTAAGCTATTTGGGAAGTCCATGCCTTTTACACACATTTTAGATTTACTTCACACACACAGAGGGCTTTCTTTTCTTTTTTAAGTAGTGACAGATCTTTTTAAAAAGGCATTTATTTTTATATATTCCTACAAGTGAGATTCTCTGTAGGTTTATACTTCTGGAAGTACTTTCTGGCTTTCAAAGGGGGGAGTGGCAGCAAAGTAGTGCTTAACAAAGAGAGAGAAGACAACAACCTAACTTTATTTTAACATCAGAAAGGAGACACAGGCAGGAAGTCTATTTGAGTCTTATGTAGATCCCAGGATGGTAAGGATGCTAGATCACTAAAGGCAACACAGCATTTCACAGTCATTATCTGCAAGGTCTTTAAAAACTAGACCACAAATTCATAGGTAAAATAGCACCGTGGGGTGAGGGCAGGAGTTATAAGAGCCTCTTAAAAAAGAAAAACAACAACAACAACAACAACAAAAATACAAGCACAGAACCCATAAAGAACATTTCTTGCAACAGAGGTGTTAAGATTCATGTGGCCGAAGATTTTAACTCTTTTAGTGCGACAGGCAGACATACTGGCTTTTCGCATCTAAGGAGAAAAGTGCGGCGGGCCGATACATCAGCTCATACGTAGACCATTAAATTACCCTTCGCATTCCTCGCTAGTACAGCTGGTAGAAGGCAGCACTAAGAGGGTTACCAATAAGTTCTAGAATTAGAGGGAAAAGGACTCATGAAAGGATATGAAAGGCAATGTCTATTTTTCTCAATCAAAGGAAAATTTCATCAGGCATTGCCTGACTATAACTGTATAATAAACATGTAAATAGCTACATAAAGAAAGCAGGAGCCATCCTGTTCTGTGCATTTAGAACATTTCCAAATACGCCGTATTCTAAGAGAAACTGCACACATTTCAGATCAAGTCCACCTATGTCAAGATCATAAGTGGAAAACCACATGCTGTCCTCTTGTTCTCAGGGCCACCATCACTGTCCCAGGGGTACAAGTGAAATCGATGGATGGACGCTGTCTATGACAAGGGGCTGAGCAGGTGTGGAGGGGAACCGAAAAGTGTTCTGAAGGGGCAATAATTCCATGGAACTTGTTGCAGGGAAATTCTTTGAAGTTTAAATACACCTTAAATGAGATCATAGGTCTAAGTCATGCCTACTTACAGTGGAGATCTTTTTTCTGCCAATATCATAGGGCTCCGAACCTCTGAACTGTTGCAATAAGCTCTGGGATAAAAAGTAAGCACAGTGCAGTTCCCACTCCTACCCTTCTAGAATGCTACCATTTTAGAGATCCCGCTGAAGTAGATTATGATCCTAAATCCATTTTGGTCTCAACTCAACTTCTATTCTGCTCATGTCACTTGACCAGACCAAGACCAGGAATGAGAAATGGAATTGGGATTCCAGGCAACTGAAGATGCATGTTGCAATAAAAAGATGCTGGCCAATCATCTCTATTTCCTAAGGTACTGTTTCATGAAAAACTTCACCTCTCTGATACTATGCTCCCTCTCAGCCCGGACGACGGTCTGACAGCAGAGTTTCATAAGGTCTTGGAACAGAAAGCAAGTTAAACTCAACCTGTATGAATGTTTATCACTGTGGTGGTTAAGGCCACAACTTCTGTATACACTCTAACCATATCACAAATAGGCACAAGAAAAAAAGCATGCAGCGTAAACAATTAAGTTGCCCAGAAGTCCAGTTCAAATTCACTGAGATTAGAGCATTTTCCAATGCAAAGACAGATGATCATGACTGTTATCATGAGTATTATTAAATTCAACAGTGGGATGAATCAAAAATGAGATGGACTGACTCTCCTAGTGATGGTACAACCTAAAGGTTTGAAGTTGTGCTTTTGAAAATGTTCCAAGAACGAATGGCAGGTATTTCCTGTTAATACGTTGCAAATACTAAAATGAAGCATCAAAGCCAGCAAGAAGTCATCATCATTACTTTAATTTGGCTTCCAGACACCTCCTACTCGTGGCACCATTGCATTTCACAGTGGAAAACACAGCCTCTCCAACGCATTCAGTTAGAGCAGGATGACTTGATGCATCAGCATCTGCCACAATGTGGTGAACACTGCTGATGAGGTAAAGGGGAACACACTAATGTAACAGTCTGCATAGTTTTGTGTGTCCTCTGAGTTTTCTCAACTAAGAATTTTTGTTTTTAAGTGAAAGCAAAACTTGCATTTTCAGAACAGATTTGCCCCTCTGGAAAAAGATTAGGTAGCTTATATATTTCATTGAATTGGACCAAATAAAGCTTCTAATTAATCTAAAATAAAGCTCAGTACTTCAGGGCAATCCCACCACCACAAAGGCTGACAACAGCCATAGTCCACGTACCACTCGGGACAGCTCAGGTCTAATGCAGACCGTGCTGGGGCTGGACGGCCATCCCCACCTCCCTGTCCCCACTCCAGCCCGTGACTGTGGGCCACAGCCGGGAACTCTGCTGCCTCAGGACCCCCAAGCCAGGTTGAGGGCCAGGGTTGCTCAGCTGTGCTTATGTCCTCAGTCAATTCCACACATGCTCCTCCTTAAGCTTTTCATGCAAACCCGCACACGCTGCTTCCTCACCCCATGGCAGCAGGCGCGTTACATAAACCTGGCAATGAAGACATGCTCAGAACAGCAGTACACATGCTAAGCAAGTCGCATGACATGGGCACAGGAGACCTGGTTCCAGCACCTCCCCCTCAAGCACAGACCAGTGTCTGCAGGCATCGGCCTTGGCTTCCTCCTCTAACAAAGCAGGCGGGTCTGAACTCTACTTCGACCAGAGCGGTGAGTCTGCGGAGCAGGGGAGACTGAGCAGTCCCTGACCCAGGGCTCAGCCACACCAGCCCCTAGCCCACTGGCAGCACCTCCTGCACCACAGCCACACCTGGTGTGTCTGCGACCTCAGGCACTCGTCCTGTCCTCCAACAGCAAAGACCTCCCGGTGCCGGCACCGCTCTCCTACAGCTCCTTCTCCAGGCTGTAAGCCAGCGGTCCCCCAACTTTTTGGCACCAGGAATCGGTTTTGTGGAAGACATTTTTCGAGGGAGTGGGGTGGAGTGGAGAGGGTGATGCGCATGTGCAGTTCACAATAGGGTTCTCGCTCCTGTGAGAATCTAATGAGGCTGCTGATCTAACTGGAGGTGGAGCTCGGGTGGGAATGTGAGCAATGGGGAGCAGCTGTAAGTATAGATGAAGCTTCACTTGCTTACCCATTGCTTACCTCCTGCTGTGTGGCCTGGTTCCTCACAAGCCACAGACCTGGGGTTGGAGACCCCTGCTTTAAACAACTCGCTTTTGGACCCAGTTCTTAATCTATTAGATAATGTTCAGGAGACCTCTAATTAACATGTAAGTCCAAACCACTGCTTGGTGAGCCTCTCAGAGGCGTTATGACTGTGGCCCGAGCACACTGCATCCCAGCACAGTACCACACACACACACAAAGGGCACTAGAGACCCAGGACCACCCAAACAAAACAAATACAAGCCAGTTCACCACAGTAGACTCTCAGTTAACCGGCACCCATGGGGATTGGCAGATGCCAGATAAATGTAAGTAGATTCGCCATTAACTGGAACTCAAGCAACTGGCAAAATCTCCGTTCTGGTTAATGGAGTCTACTGTATTAGAGGAAGTTTAATTTGAGATACAAAGAGTCTCCTGAGACAAATGTGTTTGTTTTATGGGAAAGATGTAGTCTGTACCTTCTAACAGGTGTGCTCTTAAGGCACCACTAAGACATATTGCATCATAGACAAGGGAGAAACCGAAGTCTCATTACAGAAGCTAGTCTGGAGCACACCCTGGGCCAGCTTGGCCCACAGGGCCCGAGAGTTCCTGTAAGTCACTGAGGGACCAGCAGGCGGTGGCCGAGCTGAGGAGCTGCCGGCGCACCTCTGCCCACAGCCGGGCTGTGCAGGTGGCATCTCTCACAGACTCGTCTCTTCACACACTCTGACGGGGACGTTGTAGTGCCGGTCGTCCTCAGCGATCAGGGTCACCACCGGCCAGTCCCGGGGCGGGTCTGTGGGGTAGACAGTGACGAACTCTTCAGTGCTGTACTTGGAGAGCCGGTACACCCGGATGGTGTGGCGCACAGCATAGGCAAGAAGAAACATTTCAACCTGAGGGAGGAGAGCAACAGGTATGCAGAGGGCAGCCACACAGCAGGGGACGTTTCCTACCCGCTCCACGCCAGGTGTCCAGGCAGTGCACACACATGGCTACACACAAACCTTCCTTCCTTCCTGAGGGCCCAGCCCCGGCCCTGTTTCACAGCTGTTACAATAAGGAGATCATCAAGAAGGAATCATATGTCTGATGAGGGACTTGTATCCAGAATTTATGAAGAGCTCTTATAATTCAACAATAAAAAAATGACAAGTTTAAAAATTGGCCAAAGGATCTGAACAGAACGAAAACTTCTCTAAAGATGTGCATATGGCCCATTTGTACATGAGAAGGCATAGGGAATGCCAATCAACACCATGGTGACATACCACTCCTGCCCAATACAATGACACTCATCAGAAAGACAAGTGGTAAGGGGAGCGGCTGCTTAACACTTTGGAAGCTTTCTGGGGTGTGAGAAAATATTTTGGAACTTGATACAGGTGGTATTCACACAGACTGTAAATGTACCAAGAGCTAATGAGTTGGACACTATTTAAAATGGTTATTTTTATGTCCTATGAGTTTCTTCTCCTTAACAAAGAAGTGTTGAGGGTGTGAAGAAAAGGAACTCTGACATGTTGCTGGTAGGAATATCAAATGATACAGTTGCTTCAATAAACAGTCTGGCAGTTCCTCAAAATAGTAAACACAAAGAATTACCATATGACCCAGAAATTCCACTCCTAGGTATATATGCAAGAGAAAACTTGCATGTTGAATGTTCACAGCAGTATTATTCATAATAGCCAAAAAATGGAAACAACCCTAATGCCCACCAACTGATGACTAAATGAATAAAACGTGGCATATCCATACAATCCGTTTTCGTCAATGAAAGGGAGTAAAGAACTCCTTCCTACATGTCAGGCTCAGTGAAAGAAGCCGCACACAAATGACATATCTCATATGATTCCATGTATATGTAATGTCCAGTACAGGCAAATCTATGGCGACAGAAAGTATATTAGTGGCTGCCTAGGACTGGGGGTCAGGGTCGAGATGAGTACTAATGGGTATGAGCTTTCTTGTAGGGGTGATAAAAATGGTCTAAAATTAGACTATTGTGATGGCTACAAAACTCTGAACACACACACAAATAAACATTGAGTTGCACACTTTAAAAGGGTAAACTTCATGGTATGGAAATTCTATCTCAGTAAAGCTCTGTTTTGTTTTGTACGGACTCTCCGTTACAACAGACCTTGTAGGGACTCAATTTGAGTCTAATATGCAAACCATACTCTACCAGGCTTTTCACTGTAAGGTGATTGCTATGGTTCAGGAGATGCAAGCAACCTACATCATAAGTACAGATAATTGTGCAAACGATTAGCTTCAATCCGCCCTGACCCAGCATGACCATCACCTGCACTCTCTAAGCACAAACAAGCAAAGGCAAGCACAGGAGTTGGCCGTGGAAGCGGAAAGGCAGCACTTTGGATAGACAGCCTTAATCTACTTCAGTGGTCAGCTATTCCACTGGGGGAAAAAAAAAAAGACTTAAGCTTTTTAGGGCAACATAATGAACACACCAAAGATAGTGCAAGATCTGGTGAGTCAGTTGCTGGCTCGTGGGACAGTACTGTATGGTGTCTCTGTAAAACTCTAAACTTAGCATATCTGTAAGATCCAAGAGCAGGCTGGGCTCAACTGGCTAAGGTGACTCCATTTCTATTTTTAAATGATGCTATCTAATACAGTTACAGCTGCCAAGATTAATCAAGCTGCTTCAGATGACTCTTCAAATGCTTCTTTTATTTGCAGACTACCAGAGCCCAGGACGCTGACCCCAACCACCACCCCACAGGAGAAAGCCTAAGCTAAGATAAACGTGGGGCTTATAAAATAGGCTCACAGTTCTTTGGCACTCATTGTTTGAAAAGGTGGAGCCTACTGCTCTGCCCTTAAGCGTGGAATGGACTTAGTGACTTGCTTCTTTTTTTTTTTTAAGATTTATTGTATTGTTTTTGACAGAGATAGAGAGAGACAGAGACAGAGAGAAGGGGGAGGGCACAGCGCAGACTCCATAGTTGTACATCATCACTTTTCAACATGGTTTCATTCCACACAGGTGGGTGGGGGGTCGCACAGGGCAGGAACCTGGCTGGGGCCTCCTGCGTGGGAGGCGCACCTCAGGTCAGCATATGGGTCCCCACAGACCAGGGCCGGAATTTGATGCTTGGTCCCCGGGGCTGCAAAGCGAGTACTTAACCCGCTGAGTCATCCCAGCTTCCCCAGTGACTTGCTTCTACAAACAAAATATGGTGCAAGTGATGGTGTGTGTCTTCCCAACGTAAAAGGCTTTATGGCCTCTTGCTGGCTCTCTTAATGAATCACTTTCTGAGAGGCCAGCTGCCATGCTGGGAGGACAGTCCAACGGTCCTACTGAAAAGCCCATGTGGTGAGCATGATGGACGTGGACCCTCCAGCCCCAGTGGAGCCCTCAGATGCATGCAGCCTCCTGAGACCCCGAGCTAGCATCACCCAGCTAAGCTGCTCCTGAATTCCTGGCCCACAAAAGCTGTGAGCTAATGTTTGATAGTTAAAGCTGCCATTCTGACTCTCCCAGTGGTACAACTCACCTGTTCGAGGCCACCGGTGTGTCCCACCTGGTTTAAATGGTTCCTCAGTAGCTGTCCAGGGTCACTCGATGTGTCCCGAGCAAACAGAAGCACAGAGAAAAACGGCACTTCCTTTCCCTTCTCCTTATCATCATATAGTTCAATGGCTCTGTTTAGCATTAAAAACTTTACAGCTTCATATAGGCTATATTCCTCCTCTTCGTTCGTGAACAGTTCGTCACAAGCTATCTGCCTTGCTTCGGCAGTTCTCAGCTCAGCCAAGTCTGCCCACTACAACAAGAACATTACATAACCATTACATTTTGGTCTACAAATCCCTGATATACTTCCATGCTATAAGCACAAAATCATTGTAAAAGGAGGTGACCCTGGGTCACGTACCAATGATCACAACATTCAAGTTTACAGCTCAAACAATGGTACTGCTCTTTGGACCACACAAATGCCTTATTCAGTGTTTGTCCCATTAATGTGAAGCAAAAGTAAAGGCATTCAGGGGAGCTCTGGGGCTGTGGAATTGCAATTTCTAAACTCGAGCTTCCAAGGCACTGAGACTGAACCAGTCAACAGGAAATACTTATGGAAGGCCGCTTGTGCACGTGAGAGGCCTGTGAGGCTGGGAAGGCTGGCTACATTCCTCCTCCCCATAAGGGGCTTACAGGAGCAGCTACCACTCACAAGCACCAAGCCAGCTTCAGAAATGAAGGGCAAGGAAAACAGTGTATATTAGATTGTGAGTATCAGTTTACTAAACTTAACCTGCAACCTTATTTTTTTTTTTATTGTTTTTGAGAGAGAGAGAGAGAGAGAGAGAGAGAGAGAGAACTGAACTGGGGGCACTCCCCAGTTCAGCACATGGGTCCGCACGGGCTGGGGCCGGGATTCGATCCTGGGTCCCCCACGCTACAAAGTGAGCGCTTAACCCACTGAGCCATCCCAACTTCCCTTCCTTCTTAAAAATATATGTGAGTTTCAAATGAATAAATCCATTCAGGGAATCCTGACTGACTCCTGATTGAGAATAAAGCAGTGTAAGGTATTCAGCTAACCTAGGAAGACTTCATGTGAACAAGAAAACCCTACAAATGTGTTTTTTTGTTTGTTTGTTTTTAAAGATTTATTTTATTGATTTTTGACAGAGAGAAACAGAGACAGAGAAAGACAGAGAGAAGGGGGACAGCCCAGAGCAGTCTCCATAGTTGACATTAGTTTTTCATATAGTTTCACTCCACAGGTGGGCACAGGGCTGCGCAGGGCAGGAACTGGGCTGGGAGCCTCCCACATAGGCCCAGGCAAGAACTGAACCGGGGGCACTCCCCAGTTCAGCATGTGGGTCCGCATGGGCCAAGGCCGGGATTCGATCCTCAGTCCTCAGGGCTTCAAAGCGAGCGCTTAACCCACTGAGCCATCCCAGCTTTCCCCCTACAAATGTGCTTTTAAGTTAAAGTGAATGAGAATAAGAGATGCCAACCTAAAACTAGTCAAAAACCATTAAAATATTAAAATCAAGAGAAAATTTTAATGGTAATGACTGCATAACAGGACTCTTTCCGATATTTGGGCTGAAAGCTGGAACATCTCTTACTCCCCAGAAATAGACCAGTTGCCAGCCCCAGACTGAGTCACGATGACATGAAGGCCACACCACCCAGCCACTGGTGGCTTTGCAGGGCATTACTCAACCACTGGGCCTCAGTTTTGTCACTGGTAAAATGGGGCTAAGCACAGCAACACCACCTTAGAAGTAGAGAGAATTACACAGCACATGACACTCTTAGCGTATAGCCTGGCACACACAAGGTGTTAGTAACGCTGGCTCAAATAATGAATGAATGATTTTCATGAACTATTTTCACCGTAAACTTAAATCACTTAAACATTCCCCAAAGTAAAGATCTAGTTACAGCAGACACACCTAAAAAAACCACAAAAATTGCAGTATCACAAGAATAAGGAGAAAAAAGAAAACTGGCCTCCCCACTCACTCCCACAGGGCCGGAGCTGACCCTCCCGACCCAGGGACTGGGCAGCGTGGGCTTGTAGCCCCTGCAGATCCTGGGCCTCAGTAACCAGGAAGTGACGACAGAACCCCTCTTCCCCTCCCTCCCATTTCTTTATCACTAGTCTTCCTTTGACAGTGTTATTTGCCAGTAAGCATTTCTTATGTTTATAAATACAAACTAGGTTCCAGGAAATCAGGGTCCTCAGCCCACTCATCAACAAGATGTTTACCGAATGCCTATTACAAGTCAGGTGCAGGTCCCAGCACCACGTATAAAGGAATGAACAGGACAGTCTCTTGTGGAGCTGAACGTCTAAGGGGTGGCATGGAGCTAAGGGGGTGTGAACTTGTACCACTGACAATAATATAAGAAATATGGATTTGTGCATCCCTGGAACTTGTCATATGACTCAGTGCAAAGACTACATTTGTTATAGTTTCCTATTAAGAAAGTTAAACAATTCATTAAACCTATCTCCTCTGAGAATATATGATCTTGATCCTTCTCAATTTTACCAAAGCCCCCACTGGAAGAGTGTGGGCTCATCTAAAATTATTTTGAGTGAAAAACAGCCACAAACATTTGGTAACCCACTAAGTGGAGACTCAGAAGTGGTCTGCTGGGGCCGGGAGGAGCAAGAGTTTATCAGAGGAAGGAAACTGCATGTCCCAAACCTTTTTCCTTAGCAGGGTGAGGGACTCCTTGATTGTATCAACCAGGTCCTCACTCTTCCCCTCAAAATTCAATCCAAGTTTCCACTGCTTGATCCAGTTGTATCTGCTTATGAGTTTTTCTGGTAACTGTAATATCAAGAAACACAGAGATAAAGGTTGTTATTATTCCAGAAGGTCCATCACACAGCCCAAAGCTGTAAGACACCATGAAGCCTATGAAACCCACCTTTGTTTCCATGATTAATCCCTGCAGATCTGTCATGTGGGCTTAGGGTGAAAGTCGGGAACTCAGGAAGGACTGTCCTGAGGACTACAGGAGTGACATGGTAGTCCTGGTTGGATGCAAGGGAACATCCACCCTGCTGTACATTCCCAGCCAGGGAGCCACACAGCAATTTGGGAGAGCACATAAGAGGAGCCCACCCCATGTCCTCACAGAAGCCACCCACGTAGCCACTGGCCTCGCTGGCGGCCTCCGTACCACTTCCGAATTCCCAACCCTGGAAGGCACTTCCAGACATGTGCGATGGTCCAGGATAAAGGAAAATCCTGTTCCCTTCTTGATTAGGAAAATAAAACCTAAATTTGATATTAATTCATATATTCAGTTTTAATATCCAAAGAAACAATACTGTTCCTACTTTAATTGCTTAATCAGTGTAGTAAGATAAAAGCCACAACTGAGAAGCAACAGCAGACGTTAACGGAGCTGGCATGGCCTTGCTCATTGAAGAAGTGACAGCTGAGCTACTACGCTGCCTGCTTCCTTGCTTTCCTTCCTGAAGCATTTGTTATTTTCCCTCAATCATCAGTGAAATCTGCAGTCTGAAAGGCAAGCTGGGACACGACTGGACAGATGACAGCACGGGAGCCCAGACTCTCCCAACAGTCGTGGGTGTTTCAGGAGAAAAATCCATGTCATGAGGATGAGCACAGGCATGTCGGGTCACGGCCATAAAGTTTAGAAAGGAACAAAAGTTCACGAAATAACAATCAATTCCTACAACAGCCTCTGGGGAAGCTGAGTTTGTTTAACAGTTATAAATAGTTCTAAATGAGAGCATATGTTCAGTTCTTCTGGAAGACCCTGAGGCCCTTTCATCCACAGTAATTCCAGTTTTACCTTCTCAATCTACAGCAAGCATGCAAAACGAAAGTGGTTTTATCTCTGAAAAATCAAAACCACAACAGGGATGTGAATCCCTCTTCAGGTTACCAGTGAAGAACAGCACACTTAATCACTAAGTGGGTAAGAGCTGTTTCCTCCCGATGACAAATGACCACCCACCTAAGAGCCAGCTAGCTCCGTGCCTACACTGTCCTGCGTTTCAGCAGCATGTGGGCAGTTCTGCTACAAACCTTCAGTTAGGGTCTCAGGTTTATCACCAGAGCTTTAAATGCCCTCAAGTGGCACTAAGCTGAAATCACAACTGGGCATAAGAGCAAATGAGCAAGAAATGCTGGCTCCACAGCTGGGAGCTGGGGTAAAGGGCAGCCCAGAATGCACCGGAGCATCAGGTGACACTCAGGTACCGAAAACAAAGGCATGCCACTCAATTGAAAACTTGGGAGACCCCGAGACCTCACTACACAGAAGGACCCCGAGACCTAACTACACAGGACCCCTAAATGAAAGTCTGTCTCCTCGTTCTTCCCCTCTTCTGGTCAAACTGCTGCTAGAAAAACCACCTATGGAGTGAAACTATATGGGAAAACTACCATATTTTTCGGTCCATAAGAAATACTTTCCCCCCGCAAAAAAGTGGAGAGAAAAGTGTGTGCGTCTTATGGAGCGAATACTGTAAAAATGAGTGCACGTTGGGGACCTTAATGATGCCATGGGGAAGCCTGCAGCCAGATCAGAAAGCAGGGACTGCATGGAAGGAGAGTGGGTCCAGGCAGGTCAGGTGCGTCTTATGGAGCGAAAAATATGGTATATAATGACCTACAAATACGGAGACTGCTCTGGGCTCTCCCCCTTCCCTGTTTCTGTCTGTCTGTCAAAAGCAATAAAATTAAATGTTTAGCAGTTGGCCTCACCGCCCTCCGTCTGCACGCCTAGTCCCACCAGACGTCTTCCAATCACCCTGCATACCCCACTTGCTCACCCAACAAGGCCTCGTCAGTGAGGACAGGATGCAAGGGCACCCACAGGAGGGCGCAAGGGGGCAACTGAGAGGTGATTAAAATACAGCTTGCTCAAGTGCAACAACCAAGTCTGAGCCGTCTGTCCTGCACCGGCACCTTGAATGTGAGGCATGGGGTGTAACTGTCACCTGCTCAAGCAATGCAACAAAAGCAACCCTGCAAAGCAAGCTTGTCCAGCCCGGCACATGGGTCACATGCAGCCCGGGACAACGTTGAATGCAGCCCAACACAAACTTGTAAACTTTTTAAAACATGCGATTTTTTTTGAGACTTTTTTTAGCTCATCGGCTATGGTTAGTGTTAGTGTATTTTATATGTGGCCCAGGGAAGCCAAGAGGCTGGACACCCTGCTATAAAGGAAGTGCTCGAGGGGATGCCAGGATAGATCAACAGGTGAGCGCTTATCTCGCAATTGCGAGGTCCGGGTATCGAGTCCCGGCCCTGGAAAACCCATATGCTGAACTGGGGCTCACCTCCCATGTAGAAGGCCCCAGTTTGGATTCTGCCCTGCATGGCCCCACATCCACTTGTGTGCAATGAAACTACATGGAAGCTGATGATGTGCAACCATGAAGACTGATTTGGGCCCTCCCTCTTCTCTCTCTCATACAATAAAATAAATTTAAAAAAAAAAGTGCTCAAACCAAGGGAAATGCTGGTGGCTGGAAAGACAAGCCTTCTAGTTAGAGGAGAGCAAGGAAAGAACAAAGTAATTTCATCAGCTGACATTTAACAGAAGTAAAGTTTAATAAACTTAAATACTAAACTCACAGGCATGATGGGCTTTTTCTCTACGACACAAGCTTCCTGGCATTTAATAAAGGTTAGATGACAGAACTAATACCTCTGTGACCAACTAACTTGATTACGCTCCCAGAGAACTGTATTTGTTGGCTGATACACACAGAAAAGGAAAAAAACTGAAAAGAGCACCTGAGAACTTAAAAACGATTTCCATCTGACTTAAATTATTATGTCAGGAATACCACCTTAAAGCCCCACACCACAGCTCATACACGCAACATATCTAATAGTGCTCAGAGAGTGAGCACAGTCTTATTTTGTTTCTAATGTGGCAGGATACTAAAGACATCCTGTTAGTAAAATAAATGTAGGCTGATCAGACACATTGTTTAAAAAAGGACAGAAAACAACTTTAAAACGTACGTCTGGTCTGCCTACTGACACCTTGAATTTAGCCCAGCGAGACGAGGCTGACCGTACATAGCATTTGAAACGAGAGCACCATTGTTTTCTGTTTCATTTAAAACAGGATGTCTGGCCAGCCTAAATAAAAGGGGCACTGTGCTTCACCTTTATGGGCATATTTTATGTTTAATTATACGGACCACTACTTACTCCAGAGTGTCTTGGAAAATATAAAAATTCAAATTCATTATGTCAACTAAATCCATAAATATAAATAGCCCCTTAAAGGAAAAAGGCTCAAAGAAAATTTCATCCTAAAACTGAGGATGATTCTATGGGATAATCTATAAATTCAGCTATGGTTATCAAACACAGAAGTCAAAGCAGAACACAGCGAAACTACTGACGCTTGCTTCCCTAGCTGTGTCTGATGGGCAGGGCACGCTTGTGCTGAGTGATCAACAAGTCTGAAATACTTCACTAATAAATGTCATGATTTGCACAGGAAAAAAAAATGACCTTGGGGATCAATGGTTTTTGCCTCTATATCTAAATAAATAAATAAATAAATAAGCTAAGGCTGAGAAATCTGCTTAAGATGACATATACCTTGGTTAGAAAAAAATAGGGTCCAGCAGAAGGAACTCCCTGCCAGAAACAATACCCCTTTTTATGAGCTGGTGGTCTATACCAAATCTTTTATCACAAAATCATAAGCATGTAATTCTGTAATATAACAACGTCACACTCAAGTACACTATACGACGTTTTAGGTGACATGTTCAAATTGCTGTCCATCTAGTATGAGACAAAGCAAGCCTTCTGACATTACGGCATGACTTCTGCTGGACTCTGTATCTTTCAGTTTACACAGGTGTGCTGACTCTATAAAACGGGTAATCACGGGATGGACAGGCAGTATCCTCCACCCACTGGTCCTGGTTTTGCCCTTTGGGTAATGTGATCCCTTATCCGCCTCACAGACTTCTAACTAGCTTGGCTGGCAACCAGTTTTCTCTAAAAGTCCTCTTCACACAAAGCTCCTTCAATGTCAAATACTCTAGCTGCTTCAACTGTTCCTAAAATGAGATGAATCGCCATGGTCACACTCCCATCTGCCCTGAGGACATGGGCACAGAGCTGCACTCACTGCTTGCTGGAGATGGGACCTGTCATTGCCCATATTTTAGAAGCACACCTTTGAGAACAGGGCTCCCCTACCACCGCCGGCCATCACAGCATGTGGGCTCATACAGGGCCTGCAATCAATTCAGATCCTGATGCCTTCTTTCCTCCCCTCCTAAGCTCTTGGTAAGGCAGATCTCCACAGCTAGCATTTTGGGTTCTGTTTGGCTTTTAAAAAATATAAGCACAAGACTTCTGATTGTCTTCCAGTTAATGTCATATTGTCAGTTTGCTCAAACATTCCTGCCCACCAAACTCTTTTAGGACAGTCTATCATCCAAGCTATTATGTGACCTCACGTGATGTGTGTCATGAACACATGACACATTGATACGTGACGTCCTGTGGTATCACTACCACACCACAGACTTGAAACACTGAAGAGGGCCTGGCATGGGATACAGCCCCTGACCCTCACCTCCCCAGGAGGCCTTTCCCAGGGTGATATTAATCCTCCTACTTGTGATGCCCCCCAGTCTCCTGTTGAGCTAATCCTGCTCACACTGCAGAGGGCGCTAACTCCCTGAACTGGAGCCAGAACTACAACACGCATTCTAAAGGCCCAGCAGTTCTCAGCTACAACACACAACCCACTGAGTACAGACACCAACACTGAAGTCAACTGCTCCTACATGCTTTCTACACACTCTAACACCTGCTCTTTCAGCTCAACTATTCAAATAAATCTTATCATTTTTCTCTTTTTGGAAATACCAACCATTCTTGGTCACCCCAGCCATGGCAGTGCAGCACAGAGAGCAGGCAGAATAGGGAAGTCTTCCTCACAAAACGACTGGACACATGCGGACGCAAACCTGCAAGGTATCGTACCAGCGTGAGCTCTGGGTCCTGCAGCCAGGTGGGCAGTGCGGCCGGCTGGCTCATGGCCTGGAACAGCGTGGCCCTCAGTGCACAGTAATTATCTCCGCGGACTCGCCGTATGGACGTGAACTTCTGAGATACCTGTTCATAGCCCTGGGTGAAAGCATCAGAGAATTCACAATGGTGTTACTGACTAGGGAGTCTTATTGCTGTGGAAAAAATATGCCCCTGGTCACTCGAAGATTGGAAACAAGTCCTCTGTGTAAAACAATCTAATTCCTTCTTTACTAATCAAAAGAAATTGACAAATGTTAGTATTATACAAAATACTGTCACATGTAACAGACACAACACCCTAAAATATATAAAATAATACACAAATATTATTAAAACACTAACTACCCCAAAGTTGGACTTACAAGAGGGCTGTCTGGAAAGTATCTGGCCGTGTAATATGAAAAACAGAGGCATTTTGGCTGGATTTTTTTCTGGAAAGCCCTCATATATCCCTTTCTAAGCAACAGTAGCAAGAGTCACTTATTGATAACCAATGTTCTGAAGGCTTTCATCTGTGTTTCAACTGACCACACACTCTTTAATGAACAGATGGGAAAGGAGAGACATACTAAGTTTGTATCTCCATGTTTAAAAAAAACCAAAAAACACCAAAATCCCAAATTTCCATAGTACGTGAAAAAAAAAGTCCACATAGTAGAAGATATTTAAATAATTCTGTTACACATTTTTTTTAAGTGGGTTTAATTATTCTTGTTCAGTGTGTAAGTGAAAGGAGGAAATGAAAATGTTCAGCGATATGCTCACCACCCAAATACAGCCAACCCAAACGGACCATTTGGAAGTATGCTCCAAAAAGGACACCCAAGGACCCGTGCCCGGGTCCGCAGGCACGCCGGTGACACTGCCCCGGCTCAGGTACCGACCTCGCTGCCCCCACCTCGCTCGTCCTGCTCTCCACACCACAGGAAGCCTGCTTGCTGCTCTGTACTTACACAATATAAGGAGTGTCACACTCATCATGGGTGGACTCCATGCAGAGTCATCCAGGGTCCGTGTACGGGACCCTCGTTATTAGCTGTTTTCAAGGTTCGAGTCACAGGATGATGTTCTAAGTGGATATGAAAGTCCTTCTTTACAATTTATCATAAAACTTTGAGAGTCACATTTTTATTTAGTGGTCCAACCACTGCAACATGTAAGGGTCCATAAGCAGACTCATATCTACTTATGTGCATCTCTTCCCTATGGTGGACCCCCAGTCACCCTGAAGACTTTCCAAATGCAAAAAATGCTCATGCTATTTCAGAGGTAAATCAAGCCCTTAAATTGAATTCGGATTTATACACACTTCCAAAAGAACAGCCAAAATAAAAATCAACGACTAGACAAAGACTAAAAAGGAACCAAGACCCAAGCTGTCATTAGGCTCCTGAGATGCTCTAATTACTGCCATGGGCCCTGACGTGATACTTTTCTAACTGATGTGCCTTTGATTATTTGGTCACCAAAAATGTCCAACTGGAGGGCCAAACCTTTCTCTTAAACTAAAATCACAGAGAAAAGATATCAGCATGAGTTCCAAAATATGGAATAAATATGGATAACGTAGGAGACATCTTCAGTTCTGAACCTGCAAGTTCCAAGTGTTAGAACAGATCCTTTCAAGAGACTAAGGTCATGACATAAAGTGGCAAGTCAGTGAAAGCATTCTGGAGATGAGAAAATGCAGGTGGACCTCCAGAGATGCTGTAGGTTCAGATCCTGACCACCACAATAAAGCAAATACCTCAGTAGAGCGAGTCACATGTATTTTTTGGCTTCCCCATGCATATAAAAGTTAAGTTTACACTATACTATAGTCTATTAAGTGTGTAATGGCATTATGTTTGAAAAACAACATACATACGTTAATTGGAAAACACTTTATTGCTAACAATGCTAACTACCATTTGAGCCTGCTGGAAAGATGTTGCACATAAGACCTAAAAGGCACAGGGTTGCCATCAACTTTCAAAGTGCAAAAAATGCAACATAGCGAAGGACAATGAAATGAGGCATGCCTGACAGTGTAGACACCTGGCCTTCTGGAATCTAGCTTGATGCAGGGATGGCAGTTGTTAGAAAATCTGAGTGGCTGACCCGCACATCCAGCAGTCAGCCCTCCACATCTTAGTGCTCTTAGCCTCTGGCAGGAACTGAGAATCACAGGTATTTCGTGCCCCATTTCTCTAACAAGGACCTGAGACACTAGGAGCCTACAGTCCAGATCTGCAGGGAGCACATCTGCCATTCGCACTTAGAGCTTGAGAAGCAGCAGCTACGCTCGGAGTCAGGGCAGCCACACAGGGCAGCCACGCAGGGCAGCACAGACAGCAGTGCTGAAATGCGTACTCCTTCTCTACAAAAACAAGCTCCAAGGTAATGAACAAATGTATTCAAATACTTAAAAATTTAAATCCTAAACAACACAGTTCTAAACAAAAATATTAGAAAGACTTCCATCAAATATGGTAGTTCAACACTCTAATATACAAGAAAGGCACTCAAATTCATAATGTAAGTAATCCCAAGAGAGAAATGAGTAAAGGCTGTAACGCAGAAGTTACAGAGGTGGTACAAGGGTTAGCTCAAAACTGCCATTTTCGTAGCTCAGAAAGGGTCGAATAGCAGCAATTCCGCACAGTTCAAGACACGAGGGAATGTGAGATTAGAGTGCATTCCAGGGGGACCAATGGGGCATGCGGCTGGTGCGTGCTGGGCATGGGCCAAGGGTCTGACCTGAGTAACGAGCCAGCCCAGTCACAACGGGACCACGTCAAGGGGCTCCCCAATGTCTCACGGCCTGAGACAATAACATAGGGGAACCGCTCTATGCAGCTCATTCCCAGGATGCCCTGAATGAAGGGAGTGGTTCCAGATCCCGCTGCAGGAGGGTTCAGGCCCCAGGAGCAGAGGGCCTGAACCACACAGGGATGGGGACAGCAGAAGATGGGACATCTTTTACCTCTTCAGCCCAGAAGGACACTCCCAAATGACCCCAAGAGGACAAGCAATGGATGACCCAACTCTAAATAGCAGATTCACTAATGTGTTTTTCAAAGAAATCAAGTTGCTGAAAAACTGACACTGATTCTATACTGTCACTTGAAAAAAGTCCCTTATCTTTGGAGTCTGTTTCCTAAACTCTAAAATTAAAACACCAAGATTTACATAGTGTGGTAGCAGTGGCCATAATTAACACCAAAATACATAAAAGGACACATTAAATAACTATCTATGCTAGACTATTTGAAAGACTGAAATGTTTGTATCTAGACGTCATACCTTTTTCATACATGTTGCTTTTTGTGTGTTTCCCCTCCATTCTTTTTTGCAGTAGTCCATGATATCCATTTCAGGAGCCACACTTAATCTGGTTTCTGGTTAAAGAATAAAACAAAAGGAGAAAAAAATAATGAAGCAAAGCATAATCAGAACAACTGTGCTGTTTAATATGGGGATTACTTTTTCTCTCACTTCATTCCAAAAAAACCCAGGATCCCCCCACTGCCTACCACCTGGGTCCAGACCACCATCCCAGATAACCCCACAGTGGGTCTCCCTTGTCACCACACGATACTAACCATTCTCCACACAGCAGCCAAAGTGATGCATTCTTAACATAAGCCAGATAGTGTCCAGCTGGTGGGCTCCGAGAACCCCAGGGGCCTTCCCTGCCACTTGGAGCGGAGCTGATGTCCTCACTGCCTACAAGGGCCCTCTACCCTGGCCCCAGCGCCCACCACTCCCCACACCTGCAGCCTCCCCTGTACTCCTCCCATACACCCGGCTCTTCCCCAGGTGCCTGCTCCCCCACTCCACGCAGGTCTCTGCTCATCTCTGACACACACACCTTCACTCTACTCCCCGTACACTGTTTTGTTCCTTCTTGGCACTAATCAACATCTGACACATCTCTTTTTCTGCATCCCCC